>JAUTBT010039112.1:0-17510 GCA_032361225.1 Lepetodrilus schrolli
ATACATATAGCAAGTCAATACATACATATAGCAAGTCAATACATACATATAGCAAGTCAATACATACATATAGCAAGTCAATACATACATATAGCAAGCTGTACATACATGTACATGATATCCAGATGAAGGCAAGAATAAAGTTTCTTAAAGCTAGGGAAATATTGTATTCTGATCATGTAGTCATCACTTGGGACTGTCTGTGATCGTATTTTTCCCTCGGTCAATATCTACTATATCGAATCATCCAGAACCTCAAGAGAGTCTGCTACCCAGTCAAATTTTACAATGTGCAAATAAGTCAGCCATCCCTACCGAATGAGATCTTACAATTTTCAACATTTTGACCTCATCTGACAGTGTCTTCTTTGGTATCTTGGGGAAAATGGCCAGTACATTTGTACTTCATGTACCATTACTGGTATTAGTAATAATTGTTGCAGATATTATGTTCGAATGTTCCAACATATACTGTAAAAGGAAATTATAAAAGCTGGAATGGATAGTGATAAGAGTGGAATATGAACCTACCTTTGGAATGTTTGACAATATTAGTTACCATGATGAACGATGACTCTTCAGTAGGCTACACTGTATTTATGAGCTGATGTATATTTGTAGAACTTGATACCAATCTATCATGGAAAACATCCACTTAAATGATCTGTTACTCTTCCCATTATATATAATTATCAAATAGAAAGACGTTGATATAAATCATTTTAAAAGGTTTATTGCACTAATATTGCCCTTTACTAGTATTCTCAATGCTGAAAGATTGTCTAATATATGGAGATAAAAAAAACAGCTCAATGGCTCCCTGATGGTCATACATGCACTCTATCTAAGAACTATGGTTGTTCGTATCTATTATTAATATGGTCTATTAACATGGTCCATAGATGAAAATTCATACATAGATCAAATTTTATTTCCAAGATCCGTCAGTAATCATAGTAATTCCATTGAATATACATGTAACTAGATTTGTGGCATGTGGGTGAAATATTCTCATAGAGGATATAAAGCATTGAATAAGTCAATCAGTGACTTGTAGCTAAATGTAGGTATGTACTTTGAATGAATTGTATTCTGATGGCAATGATTCTGGCATTGGTGATTACAATGATGATGACAATATTATAATGGGAGTGGTGGTGGTGGTGATGGTTGTGGTAATAATGATAACAATAATAATAATAATAATATTGTCATTGATAACGGCAGGTATGCTCCACTGTGAAGACAGGGATCTATGACGTGGCCATGAATAAAACATGTTCCTTTTTTTTTTAAATCAGGTCAAAAGCCAATTTTCTTCCTAATATTTGAGCGTCTCTGAATCCTCCACTATGCAACCTCCCTCTTATGAAGCAATCGATGCCAATTTTCACTTTCAAGCTTTCACTTACATATTTTCCCTGGCCCATGCCTTTTAATTAACTCACGCTTTACAATACAGATAGAAGATGATGTACTACTGTAGTTATCCATGTTTTTTTTCCATATTGGTATCATCTCTGCAATGAATTGCTGATGAACTCTGACCTTTTCACTGTTCATGAAGTTATGGTGAAGATGGACGATGTAAAACTACCTTGATATTTCAACTGGCCTCAACCATTGGACTGTTATGTATATATCCTTGCATTTTCCAGTACCCATCCGAACCAAGTTATTCAAAAACAGTACATAAAGCCTAATGTATAACATCTGTGACTAGCATCTGAACAGTAGATAGTGTTATACTTGACTAGCATCCAGCAGGGGTGCGTTCAATGGAGAATACATACAATACACTACAATACAATACTATTCTCTGCATTTAGTAGTTCGCTGAACGGGTTAGTAGGAAAATAGCAGGAAATCTGTTTGCGCATGCGTCCAGTCCATTTGCTTCATGCTTTGGGTTTTCATACAAAACGCTACGCAGTCCAAACCCATATTGAAAAGTATGCATACATATGCATACGTAAGACTCATGCATGGTAAGACTCATGTGAATACAAGTTTACCTGTTCTTCATCATGCATAACTACCAGACAAATAATAGATTCAGACTAATACTGTTGTAGTACTGTTTAGTGATATTTTAGGACCCATTATATTATCTACTTAGGCTTTTTTACAATGATGTTTGACATTTACTATGCTCTTAAATGGATTCACTGCAAGAAATTTGAAAGTAAAATAGGCATACGGATACTTAGAGAGACTCTGCATCTTCTCCCAAAAGGACTGCCATAGAATAAGATCCCAGCAAGCATAGGATCACACTAATACCTTCAGTTTACTTCATTCACTATTGATCTCCAACTGTCTTCAACCATCAGCTGTTACGTGTGGATCATATTGATTCTGTTCTTAACCATTTTAGAAAATTAAAACTGATAAAACCTACATCTGATAGCATCTGGTCTGACATGCATCAAGGCTTGTTAAAAAGGTGTACATGCTATTTTGAAAGAAGAGACGTATACAGTTATCAATCCCACCATTAGCTCGTGACGTTGACTATTCTCCAGACGATGAAAAAAGGTGTCTGTCTTACAAATATGTCATAGGTTTTCAGTAGCTCACTGATATGCTCTCTTTCCATTCTTTACATACCAGCCTCTACCGACCCTCTACATATACTAGTAGTACATGCTTTTGGTATATTGTTAATTAATTTTCACAGATATTCACTTGAATGGTTGACATGTCAAGTGCTTAATATTGCTGCCATATTAAGCCATAGATAATAGTGTCCAATATGAATTGGAAACCTCCTGGTAACCTCATGGAAATGACACAAAGATGGCAACGTTTAATAACTTCCTGGTCAATAATTCTATCAAAATGAAATAATATCTTTCAATTCATACTTTTAATTTTAGATAATTGTATCCATTTTCTTTTTATTTTGGTCTTCTTCGCTAAACCAAAGTTGCACGAGTGTCAACAATTTTTCAAGTCGATTGAATGACGTACAACAGGCTGTAATCATGTTCCATGGATCAAGATGTCTTTCATAATTGAGACAGTTTTAGCTTGGCATTCACATTGATAGTCACCTATGCCAGTGCATTACCTGGTTCTTTCCTGTTCATGTGAAATCATTGCCTGATTGTTTTCTTTGCTATGGATTCCAACAGTAGTGAATCTGTTTCTGTCACGTCTCCAACAAAAAAGCAATTGTAGTAAACTTATAAGAATTTTTTTAAAAAGAAGATATTTCAACTCCATATATCAACTAGCATTAATCTCTAACAACACATATAGTACACGGCATCTCGTGTCCAACATGAATATGCTTTTAATTCCTATTGGTGTTCTCTAGGCTGTTGTTATTCTTCATACTATTAGTATACATTAGGCTGTTATTGTTCTTTAGCTAAATGCTATTTTTCAGTTTAATGGAATATCAATCGATAAAGTTCTGCTATTTCATTTCTGCTTCTAAAAGTGATTAAATGCCATGTTGACTACGTACTTCAGTTACAAGACAAACTGTAACCACACCTTTCCTTGTACTTCAATGAGGCACTGTCTCAGGATTTCAACCATTATTCGGTTGAGCGTATTCTTCATGATAGATTGTAACTCTCGCAGACAGTTTTGCTATTTACCAAGCTGAAATGAACCTGCTGATATTTTAGAGTGAAGTGCACATTACACAATAACATAAAATCAATGAAAAACCTGTCAAACTGACTTTCAGACTTATCCTCTAGATGTGAAGCAATTTTCCATCATGGTCTTACACTTGCCACAAACTGAGGCTTCTTCTAATCAGTCTGTCTGGCCATAGGATGATAAAATCAATGTTTTGCGGGTTTACCTAAATAGCTTTTAATATCCCTGAAATTCTAACAAATTTCAGCACATCGTGGCTATTGGTGTTCTTGTTGTCAGCAGTAACTGGCTTAATCTTGTATGATTCATCTACAACATGTGAAAATGTCTGAAAACCATGATGCAATCATTATCATGTGTCTCGTATTGTTATGAGAATATTTGAAGAGGTGATAGCCAAACTGCCCTGTGCTGGGAGGTGTAATCTTCCCCTTGCAGGGTTCCTGCACCTTTCAGTTAATCAAATTTAAGACTCTTTAAAGACTTTTCAAGACAAATTTTCAGAAAATTTAAGACCTATATTTGAATTACTAATGATCATCATGAGACATTACTTTTACACTTTCGTTTAAGATTGCGAGAACTGTTTTACATAAACATGCAGATATATAATGTAAATGCAATGAAGGAATTAAAATAAATGTCTGTAAACTTGGTATGGAAATGGATTTGTTTTAATTGTTCGAATGACTGATATAATCGTATGGGGTTGATGCCAATATCATAAATACATGTATAGGCCAAGTACATATACCGTAATGCACTAATATACTAGTATCTGATTGTTAATAATAATAATGATAATGATTGTGATGATGATAATCAGGCACATAGCTAGAGGCATTTTAATGTGGATTCACCAGTACTTTAACTGTACCATGTTTATGTTTTGTTTAAAAATTACAGTTAGCTAGGAAATTGATGTGAATGTGCATATCTGCGTATTGACAGATTATGATGATGATGGTGGTGAGATTAATAATAATATAACTATATTATTCAAGGGTGATATAAATCATATTTAACACATATCCATGTACATTTTACTATTATTTCCATAAGATAACTGCCATAGAACACAATACAAGTTATGTACCTAATATCATCAACAGGTAGGTAAGAGATTTATACAAGCTGGTGGCATTGTTGTCCCATTATTGTATTATGGTTTGAAGTAATGAAGCATACATTTAATTACATTATTGTCAAGTGTTTTCAATATCAGCCAATCCATTGAATGTAGGGTTAATTGTAGTAATAATTCAGTAATTACCATCAATACTAAATCAACATTTTCATTGACAGTTTGTTAAAACAATAATGAAGTCAATACAGTTTCTCTCCATGAAACACTCAATTCCAATGGGATGTAATTACTCAAGTAATAAACTGCTCATTTCCCACACACTGACAGCATAATCTTTATAGATGGCAGTTCCTCTTACCCTTGATCTGTCTGACACTGGAATATATTAGGTCTGATATTTGTTTGATGTTATGAATATTGATTTCTGGTGGAAATGGTCATCAGTCAAGAAGATTCAGTTGTGTGTCTTAAAACATAAGATCCCTATAATCAATAATGGCTTATTAGTTCTGTTTCAAACCTCATGAGGGGGCATTAATAGTTAACCCTCAATTGCTGGGAGATTCTCCAGTACCATTCTTCTGAATGATTGTGTTACAGATAATGACGTTGACAACAGGTTTATTTTTTAACATAAAAAACGTATTACATTATATTCTGTTACCTTTCTGTGTATATAAAACACCGCAGGCCCCTAGGGAATACAGTATACATATATTACAAAGTATATCTGATATGAAAAATATCTAGAAATAAATTTGATGAGTTTTAGATATTTTTTTTGGTAGGTATTGCAATTAAAGAACATAAAAGTATAGGCTTTTGAGAGCTACATCAGAATACTCCATGTATACAGAATAACACTCAATTTTGGTGGCCACTTTGGATTTGAGCCTTACAGGGTGAACATTTTATTCATTATGGTTTTCAAACATTAAAATACCTCAAAACTAAGCAGACTGAGTATTAAAGGGTTAAAGTTTTGTTTGCCCCATTACAGTTCAAGTTCAGACAACTAAATGCATTTAGCCTACACAGATGAGATTATATTAATCCATAACCGTACTACTCCCTACAATCAAAATCACTCCTCCATTGGGCATATCTGGTTGCTTCCATGTGAAGATGATTGAGCTATATGTCAATCGAAAACTAATCCTCTTATTAAACATATTCATGAACACTTGCCTATATATTAATCATAATTACAATATTTGAAAACATATTAATTATAGATGCAATATTTGCAAACTTGAATCCTCTTGACATCAATGAAGAAGAAGTTCCATTTTCTGCTCCAAATTACAATAGTGATGTCAGCAGCAACTTCTGTTCTGTTCAAATGTGACCAGCTTTAGAACACTAAGAGAACACTAATAAGAACACTCATAAGGACACTCACAAGAACATTGACATGGCTGGTGTGTTTATAGATTGGAAATTCTGCATTCTCCTAACTTCCTAGGAAGAATATTTATCGGGTAGCGGCATTAATGACACTCCGCTCAGTCTATTACACCATGTTTTTGATGGTCACTCTCCCGAATAATGAGGAATTAATTCAATGCTAATCCAATAATAATGGTAACGGTTCCATCCACTCATTGTTGGACATTAATCCTTAGCATGGAAATTCCATGGGAAGTGACGTACTTCCTTCGTGGTGGCTATGTGTTTATGACAGTGGTGCTTGGATGAAGTGACAAGAAATCGGTTGAGACAGACCATGGAGTATCAGTTGACATAATGAACAGGGCTGATGATGTCTGCATTTATTGACAAAACATCAGTGTGGATGATTAGAAAGGGACATGTGTTTGGAGACTTGGAAGAATTGTGAAATAGGTTATTCAGAGGTTATTTGGGGGTCGGATCAACATGTGACCAATCATTGAACTACATGTATAATCACTAGGATCTGGCTTTATCATGGTGGCTATATCATGTCATGCTATGTTACAACTGACTTTTTGGTATGCAAAACTAAATATCAATAATATTACTGAGACTATTACATTATGGTGACATTATTACATGTAACATTACTGTAGCTTAATGTCAACTGGTCATACAAACTGACCAAGGTCAAGGTGACAAATTGGTTAATAAATGTATTCGTCTCTCCACTGTTGTAATATCTGTTATAAAAAAACAAAACAGAAATGAATATATAACCTTCTAATAGAAGACATTGGCATTTATTATTTTAGTGTATTATCTGCAATATAATCCAAATAAATACAGTGCCAGTATTGTATAAACCAATTGTAATATAGTGTATCTGTGCAAAATAATACAATTGTAATAAAGCTACAAGGTACTTGGGGGTTCTTCGGCATGAGATTGTCTTGGAATATAGGGAAAGTGACTCCATGAGCAACAATTTCATCTGTGGTATTCTTAACCTGGTACATATATATGTCATAAGGAAATGCAGTTATTACACATGGGAATAATTTCTCCACTTTGTGAGCAAAGATTGAACATAGGATTATGACAAGGTTGTTCTCTATTGAATGTGTTTTCAAGATTAGGTCTATCAGGACAAGAATAGAGTCCCTCATGCCACAAACCACCAGAGGAAAGATCATAAAGTACTCTCATCCTATTATCATTGACAAATTCAAGGAAATATCTCACTCCTAGTCTGGACATCTGTTTGTAGCTTGAATATTCATAACTCGCTGCTATGAAATCTAGTTTCGTGTCACAATAACTAAACACACTCTGTGAAAGTCAGGGCAAGTTTGGTATAAAATGCATGTATTAATCTTAATTACACATGTATGCATGATGTACTCTTTGATCAAAGTTCTATGTAGACTGCACTGAATCAGTGGTAACATTAAAACATCTACGTTCTTCGGTCCTAGATAAGGTTTAATCAACAAGCAAGTAAAATGCACTCAATACAACACACCCTAGAGCTATTAGAAATGCACTTGCACATTTGTATGATGTAGTAGAACATTATTGATGGGGACATTTGTAGGGCATTATATAATTATATCGCTACGAGCTTTCAAATTTGATGCGAATAATTGGCAAATAGAACTGGTCATAAACATTTAGCCTATTTATCTAGAGGAAACATAGGAACATCAGTATGCATGTTTGTGTTCTAAGGTATGTAATAGAATGTAACATAATAGGAAGAGTTATGAATACATTCTCTAAAAATTACAATGCTTAAAGAAAATACCAATCTTCTGGGACAGAGGAAAAGGAAATAGAAATAGATATCTAATATATGGTATTGGTTTCCAATTAGTAAGTCTAACTTTACAATGACATCTTTTTTAAAAGTACTGCGATTCTCTGATTCGGCCCCAATTGTTATATCACTAGCTGCCATTCATTGCATTCCAATACTATAGGTTTTGCTGGGGATTTGGACTATGTCGACTTGGACACAGTAACAAGATTGAAGAATAGAATGCTGGAGGTTTGCAAAGAGATTGCCCTTTTCAGCTCAGTTTACAAATGAAGCTGTAGGCTGTTGTAGTAAATTACTATGTGCCTTGTGGTACCTTTCCATGGTGCCTTGCTACATGGTGCTTTGCTGTGGTGCTTTGGCTGTGGTGCCTAGGCTGTGGTGCCTTGCTCTGGTGTCATTCATTGATGTTTCAGCCCATGAACATAACTTTAGTACTGCCAACTGCAACAAGTCATGGTTTTAAAATATGGGTTAGACATTCTGACATGAAGTTTGATTACAATAGTGACAGATTTTCAATATTTTTGTATTTAGAAATTTATCATGCAGTCCAAATAGATGATGATGTGACCGAGATTATGGTTGCAATTCACACTCGAGAGGAAATAAGGAAATTGGGAGAAATCAATTTCCATATTTCATGTTGCATGACCCCGCTGTCTTTCCATAAAGATTCCTCAGATTCCAACTCAATTAGTTCAAGATGATCACAAAGACCCAGCTTTGCAATGCAGCATGCTGGAATATATGAACGAAATGGAATTGGTAGACATGTCTAATATTGTTCCTGGCAAATGGAAAAAAAGCATTATCTATGGAAATTGAGTAACATTCAGAATTTGTGCATGAAAGCTATGGTAATCTATGGTATCTATTATGAAATGGTAATACATGGGTAATACCCTTTTCACTGAAAACACACTGGCAATAACCCTTCATAACATCCTGGTAGTACCATTTATAGTGGAAACACACTAGCAATAAACTTTCTAGTGGAAACACACTGGCAATAACCATTCATAACATGCTGGCAGTACCATTTATAGTGGAAACACACTAGCAATAAACTTTCTAGTGGAAACACACTGGCAATAACCATTCATAGCATGCTGGCAGTACCATTTATAGTGGAAACACACTAGCAATAAACTTTCTAGTGGAAACACACTGGCAATAACCAGAAGGAGTACCCATTTGGCTAACAGTAGAGTGTTGAACTCTGGTTCAAATCCAAGAACTCCTATTGTCCTGTTATAGTAAAATAGGGCTACTCTTAATACTATGTGAGTTGATCAGTATATAGGGGAAAAAAAGTACATTTGGTCTTAATAGTCTTTGCAAAACAGTAAATACTTGTTCTTTACAAAACAATAAATACTCAACAAGTTCATTGCAAAACAGTAAATATTTGTTGAAAATAATGTTTAAGGTTTTAAAATTGTATTCATGGTACATTCATTATTCTCATTGAGAATCATCTGAAGAATACATTTATTATTATGTTTAATATTAAAGCACAAGTCTTCTGATCTATGAGAACACAGAAGAAATTGAACAAAAAATTGAAAAAGAATGAATCTTTAGATTCTCAAGATGGATGTTATTTTACATTGAAGAGCTATATTTAAACCTGGGGATAGAACACAGGGGATGCTTTTAACCATATTGTTCAACAGTATAGGAGATCCAAGTCTATTGATTCACACCAGTTTACAAGTCATGTCTTGAGGCGACTTGTAGAAACCATTCCAAAGCAGTTCACCATAGTCAAGCAGGAGCTTTGCAAAAGGAGATCTTGTGCATCAAATGGTTGACCAATAAAACAGTAAAATGTTTCTCTAGAAGAAAATATCCTGGAATGAGATCTTAAGGTGAAATCTTAGGAAACAAATCTGCTTGAGCCTTCATAATTACCATTGATTTGGAACCTTTCTTAGATGTACAATGAGTTTGAGTTTGATTTTCTGCTCAATATTTCCATTTAAAGTAATGTGATTTTTTTTTACTCATACCAGTGGTGGAGAGTATACCAGATGAAAAATGTATCAGTAAACTTGGTGAGAAAATGTTTTCTTGTAAAACATGATTATATTACTAGTGAGGTTGTTAGTGATTAATGTCTAGTATATAAAAAAAATTGTACAAGACAATACACAAGATGGCAATATCTGCCATGTGATCTCAATTGGTATAAAACTAAGTGGAGAAAAAGAAGAAGAAAAAAATTAAGGCCATTTAGATACTCCCAGACACTTATTCCCTTATTCCAGGATACTCCAGTAAGAAACTCGGACACTCTTGAAAGAGAATGCACCATGTCTTCCCTTGAGTCATTGTTGTACATGTACTCACCCCAACTCATAGTGCAGAGTCAGTTAGTTATATACAGTTGCAGAGCTGAGACAAGTAACCAATTTTATTACTTATCTTCAGACATGCTATGCAATAAGCTTTCTGTGTTGTACATAATGAAAGAATCTTAAAATGTTGATGTTCTCTACCTGAATTGAGACCATCAAGTCAGTAATACATCAATGGAAACGGCACACAGAGAGAATACTGAAAAGTACATGTACATTGAATGTATTCAAAGTAACTGTGTTCCTTAAATCACAACACAGACAATCAGGAAATGTTCATCAAGGATTATTCAAGGGAAGCAATCACAGACTCATTGCATGCTTCCATTGGGGAAGAAAGCTTAATCTTGTGGTATGTATCTCAAAGGTGCTTGTTGTTGTCAGTGTGGACTGAGGTGGTCCCATGTGGACAGTGAGTGCAGCAGGAGAGGACTGAGGACCATGAACAGAGGAGTCAAGGACTGTCTCAAGGACGAGATAGACACGGGACTGACACTTTCAGGAAACTGTGGGCTCTGAGTTGGCTGAGAAGGAAATGATGAAAATAGATGTGATTACGTTGTTGTGGGTCTGAAGCTGAAGTAGTAATGATGAAATGTGTGTGCGAGGGGTTATGTTGTGATTTGCTGCTTAACATCTCAGCGGAATTCATGGTTTTAAAATGTTCAGTGTTTTGAATGGACAGTCAAGGTCACCCTACAGGTTCTTGTAGAGATTAAAAAGAATTGGACCAGGGGTTCTGACATATGGACTGTGGTGAGTCTGACAGGCTGGCTGTGGCTTCAGTGATTGCTGAATGGACCTTGTCCAACCTGCAGTCTGGCAATCACAAACTGACACTGATTCTGTCTGGTAGATATCTTTTCTAACTAATACAGTCAATCTACTGGATACCATGTGGCAAGTGACACTGTAAATGAACAATAGTGGACGGACATGAATTGACATATCATTCGTCTTCTTGAACTTGATTTGATTGAAGTGTTACCAATTAAGTGAGAGAAGGTGCAATGCCAGTAGATTATTTGGAACATATACAGTGTACTCTGAAACAGTTCTGGAACTGGCAGTACTTAGAATGTTCAAACAATTCAAAGGCTTTTGAAGCAATCTAAACTGTGATGTATGTACTGAAATAAATGTTGGAAAAAAACAGTTAAATCAGTTCCACCCAAAAGAAACAATCAATAAGATTCTTGGAATACGCTATGCTTATTGTGTCACCAGTGGTGAAACACTTTCTTCCATGTGAATCTAATGAGATAAAAGCAATATTAAATAAATAATAATGTTGAGAAATGACTTGTTGCTAAAACAAATCATTACAATTGATGTACCATAGTAGGAACTTTTGAGAACAACTAAATCAAGCATACAATTATGTACTTTGAATAAATCCTGAAAGTGATTAAGTTATGATTATCAAATCCACTACTCCAAAGAAAGGCATTACTCCCAATTGGCAAAGGACTGAATGAAGGACACTTCTATCTGTGAGTTAAAGAAATGCAATGAGCATCTGTTTTCTGCAAGTACTGGATTCCCTGTACATGATCAGTTTTTAATGCCATCCTTGTGTCAGCATCAGCTGATGAGACATAGGTCATGTTTACCAGATAGAAAATTGTCAGTTCCCCCATCCCAGGCCAGTGCCATACATACAACCATGTTGATGACGTTACTGGACATTGGAAGGACAAGGACGATACCTGTTCTGATGTCTTGTTGAAGCATTACAATCCTTGTGTTAAAGTAGACGGTCAAATGTATGTGACAACATATACTTAAACATGAAGCTGTCAAAGAGTGCAATGTTGTTGGTCGGGTTAGCCCAGAAAAAGGTTTGTTTACATCAAAAGAACAATGATGCCTTTAACATTGTTTCCCTTCCATCCCTAACAGAATAATGATGTCTTTAACATTCCCTCCCTAGCAGTGGAAATAATGTTATGCATAGATGCAGAAGGATGTACTTTTATCAGACTCCATCTGGGACATTTGCCTGCAAGATTTCTTCCAATGCCACCTCCTAATGATCGTATAAATACTATTTTGCTTTGTAATATATCCATACATTAGTAATTCTTATAATAATGTTAGCATTATATGTAAAATAAGTGAAAAAAATATGCATTAAAAACAGAAATTGCAGATATTTCAAGAATTATTTTCTCACTTTGAACACATAAATACTGCATTATTTTTTTTATTCTACACATTGACATTATGAAGGTTTTATCAGTTCTGCTTATTCTCTTTTACAAATATTGTTCATATAATAACATGATTCCTATCTATACATGAAGCACTCAGCAGGTTGTTAGTAAATGCCATTCATTGAAACTATCTGGTGAATTATATCACAATTCTTCCTGTTCACATGGACTTGGCTCATTTATGTTTTACATTAATCTCAGTTGAATACAGAAAGGGCATGGACATTTCTCTTAAACTATTCTCCGTGTTGAATCAGGATAATCCTCATGTCAATGTCTCAGTCCCAGTTAATTGCAAACTCTATTAAGACAATTTCCCCAGTAGTTGTCACATGTCAAAGGACTATAAAGAAACTCAATCCTATCTTTAAGGCAAAAAAGATTACAGTCCTGTCTCCTAAATCAGTTTTTCTATTGCCTTGTACGTTCTTATGCATACTGATCTTAAGCTAAGCAACAGACTTTGACAATTGTGAAGTCACATGCTACAGACCTGCACGGTGAAACTCTGAGAGCAAGTCCTTCTTGTTAAAATATATAACACTACTAGCACAGGCAGTCGAGTCAAGCCATGAGAACACATTCCTACCATGGTCTAAATTTGGGCAGTGTCGACAAAACTCAGCCATGTCACAGGATGCCTTATTGATTTCACGCAAATCATCTCATTGAGGCGAGACCTTTTGGTTATAAATCAAGAAGGGGAGGGGGGGGCTGAAGGATGGGAGAGGTGCGAGACATACAGATGCGAGAATACTACTATATTGCCAGCAATACTAGAGAGACAGAACTGGGGGATTTAGTTAGAGGTGTAAGACAGAACTGAGGGATTTAGTTAGGTGTAAGACAGAACTGAGGGATTTAGTTAGAGGTGCAAGACACAACTGGGGGATTTAGTTGAGGTGTAAATCAGAACTGAGGGATTTAGTTAGAGGTGCGAGCGACAGAACTGAGATACATTGCTAAGTTGTTAGCAATACAACACAAGACAGGACTGGGGGATTTAGTTAGCTTAATAGAACTGAGAAATTAATTAAATGTGAAAGACAGACATAACTACAGGATTAGGAATGTGAGACAAATAGAAGTTAGATATTAGTTTGAGACATGAGACAAATGAATAAATATCTAGGGGTGTAATAAAGATAAAATAGCTAGATAATGTTTGAGGTGTGTGAATAACCAAAGTGTTATTAATCTTTTTTACATAGTGAAATGGCAGGGGGAAAATATCAAATGTTATTCTAAGATAAAAATGGGGTAATGGGGTAACTGTTTTATTTTGTTGTAGATCATGAATGTCCTTGATAATAAAAGAAACTTCATATACTTTACATGTAAATTCTAATTGGTCAAATTTTATAAGTTATAGCATTTTATTAACTATCTAATAACACCATTCTTATTAAGTATTAATATGGAAGCATTAACTCATATAATAAGTGACAAGACTAGTCTTCTTGATGATAACACATGGAGCAACATGAATTGACACTCTGCAATCCCACCATTTTTTACAGGTTAATGCTCAAAGACTGGACAAATATCTCATGGAACAGAAAGAAATATTGCATATTTTATTTGCTCTTGGCGTCCATTCAACCGCTTTGCAACTTAGGCAACGCTGCCTTTCATGTTATTTATGAAAAAAAATATGGACCTACTTTTGTTTCTTTACTCAGGGATATATTTTAGTGGTTTAAATCGGTCACACTAATAAATCAGAAGATATTGATTCAGGAAAGAAGAGCTTTACAACTGTGCATGTGTATGTATAATGTGTAGTGTATGGATTCCTGAGGTAACACATTATGCCAATGCGGGTAATGTTGAACGATCTTCTTGGGTAAACATTCCATGCCAATATGTGTAGTGTTGTGTGGATTGTTAGTGATAAACTTTATATATTTGAATTTAGAGCCATTTAAAGCTTATTTCACTCATAATGCGGCTAGACATTTTATAACAGGAGGAAACCTGCAGTGTTGAGTGTTACAATAAACAAGCACATACTAGTTGATACTTAAGAATCAAGTAAGAACTGCACTGCCACGGTAAAGAAAATATTTACGATCATGTTGGAAGATTACTTCTGCAAAAATGAATGCCAGGTTTGATGATGAATTTGTCAGTTCTAATGGTGCAACCATTGGATGATATCACTGTGCCATCTATAGCACTAACCATTTAATAAATTAACAATAAATAACTCACTCGTAAATGCATCAATCATTGCTGGTACTGCCATCAATGGGTCCAATGATAGTGCAGTGTGATCGGTACATGATATACATACAAGCACAGGTTTTTGTCTAGGTTCACTGGGGTCCATTTCACTGTCCAGGGTACAGTTTGTCCAGCTCTTTCTGGGGTTACTCCAGTCAGTCACATACAGTCATGTGACAGTACAAGAGCCGACACTTAATCAACCGTTTGGAGAAGCAAATGCTTTTTGAGAATCTCATTCAGTGATAAAATTGCCATCCATCAACAGGTGACAGGAAAGTTAACTGCATTAGTGCATAAAGTGTCTTTACCTTGGAGATGCAAAGGAAGTAATTTACCAAAATCAATTCATACTTCCAGTAGTAGCCAATGACTTAATCGAGATATACAGTATAGAGCACATGAAACTCTCAAATCCACAAACAGACCACACCACTCTCATATCTATCTTTCTCACTGATTGCTATGAGAGTGCAATGGCCTCTTAGCAGAAGTGTAAGCTTCATGAAATGCTTGCCAAGTCCATATAGGCACTCAATGATAGTGCTTACAAATATTAAAATGCTATAGTTATAAATTCTAGTATTAGTAATGATAAAAATATATGTTTTTGATGTCCATACAGAACTGAACAGAAGAGAACAGAACTTTTATTCACTCAGGCCAAGCACTTGAGTATACATAAACAAAATTCTTTGAAATCTAGTATTTTCTAAATGTATTATAAAACATTTTTCCTAGTCTCATTTTGTGTGCCTATTAACATGATTAACCTTCTATCTCTTGGAGAAAGCTAGAGATGCCCTACAGAGAAATGATCGTGATTAAGAGGGTTAAATAAGGTTGATTCACAGAGATTTGTATCTAAAACTTTCCATTGTCATGGTCTACAACTATTAATACTTGTGGACGTTCAAATACAAGTACCAAAGTGCTGCAATTCTCATGAAAAGGACATAAAGTATGGTTGATTTACACCCCACAGTGTCCGCATTGACAGCCTGTTGATAGAGTCCTGATCACGTGGACATAACTGGAGATTAATACATAGACCAATTGAGTCATATTGATTGGCGGAATGTCATGTCGGAACAAGCGCTGGTGGAATGTCATGTCGGAACAAGGGCTGCTGAAGTGGTTGTGGTCATGGAACTCATGAATACACTTCAACAGACAGATAAATGTGTATATTACTGAACGTGTGTTTTTGACCCTCACTGTCGCTAGGATAAGACTATCCAGGATGAATGTAAAATATTTGTCAATATGGTCGAGTTGGTATTTTCAAGATCTAAAAGTGCAAAATATGTACTTAAGAAACTAGCAGTCATCCTTGCCAAGTTTTGTTGTATCGGCCTGAGCACACTCATTTTACATTCCAGTGATAGTCTAAACCAACATCGATCAAATATGAACAAAATTCCAAGAAGCATTCCTGAGAATTAATAAGTGAGTGAAACGTTCCTACGAATTCCACGTTTTAAATGTTCTTATGTTGGAAGAAAATCCTAAAAAATATACTACTAATAATAAATTTAAATACATTATATAAATTAATTTCATTGAAGTGCAGCAATAATAAAACAAATTAATTGAACATGAATGTGATTGAGGAAGAAGCACTTAACAGGGGTGTTCATTCTAAAATGTTTAAATATTACAATGTCAAATATGATCTTTATTGGTCTATATGTGGCTCTTTGTTATTACAGACCATGTAAGAAGTAAAAACCAGATATATCTGTGTTGTGTATTGCATGAAGACGGATATACAAAAACAAGTAGATTACATGGATACTGGGTTATGGCAATATAATTACACCAAAATTATTGTCTGAACACAGTGTGGGTATAAACACTGCTAGAATTGAGATGGATGTCTGTAAACATGCACTGTGCCAGGTATGGAATAGTACGTCCTTCTTGACAGGTGATAATCTTCTAGTGCCAGATTGCCAGTCTGACATCGTGCTGTCTGGAAGAGGTCGAACAAGCCACACAAAGTCAGCATGAGTCTGTTTTCATTGGGAGGCAAGTCAGATATAGGTTTTCTTACTTCCGATATGTTATCTCCTCCCTAAACAAGGTTGCTCATCTCGTTTGGGATTAGTTCACATGAGAAAATACAAAAAGACAGCTTTCATTTATTTGGCTCACACTGGGGGTATTTTGAAGGTTTTCGAAAGGTTTTGACAAGAGTTGTACAATATCCATGCAATCTCCTGAAAACTGGGATAAACACAACATGGCATTGCTCTTGAACAGAAGTAGTCCGACAACTCCCCATTGGGGCATGAGGAATGTATAAAGAAGGGAATGTATAGAGAAGAGTGTAAAGAAGAGCAGTAGGTAGAGGCACAATCAGTGCAGATCCTGTCTTGTGTATTTTTCAGATCCTGTCTTGTAGGCCAGATCCTGTCTTGTAGGCCAGATCACGTGGCATGGAAGAATGGTCCTCTGTTATAAATAGGGAGCTCAATCTGAGAGTAGCAGACCTCACTTGCACTGGCCATCAATTACCTGAATTTGCAAGAACAGCACTTAATTCATTGATGATGCCTCTTATCTTCTCTTGTAGCTATTAATACAAAATCAGTCTTTCTATTACTATGCCATAAACTAACATTTATTATATACTTGGCAGTAGGATAGCGGAATATATCAGTGACGAGAAATCCCTATATCGTCACTCTGTAGAGTAGCGATATATTATATCGCCACTCTACAGAGTGACTGATATACCTTTATCTCAGTCATATAACTGTCACTCTAGCAATATCCTGGAC
>JAUTBT010039123.1:0-16180 GCA_032361225.1 Lepetodrilus schrolli
TCTCTCTCTCTCTCTCTCTCTCTCTCTCTCTCTCTCTCTCTCTCTCTCTCTCTCTCTCTCTCTCTCTCTCTCTTTGTCAAGGTAGATCTGTGTGTGGGAAAGAGGATATGTGTATGTATTAAAGACCACCATTCAATAGTTTATCAAGGATTGCTTACATAAACACACAATCAAATCTGTAACTATTTGCGACAATGCTTACACACTAGTGTACTTAGTTAAACCAGCCAAGATCTATTTGGTCTCATCTAGTGGATAATGTGACACTATTCTGTAGCAATAATGTATCATCTGACTTTATTGAAAGATCGTACATCAGAACGGCAACAAACATCACGTGCACACACTCCCCCAATCAGCCGTGTGGGTCGACATGCACAATTATCTGGCACAGCTCTCCTTCCAGAAAACAAGACCTTCGCTAATACAGCTGCACATGTTTTTTTTTTAAGAGTGCTATTTCGGATGTAGCAACACTTATCACACCATATCTATTAGCCTATTATGTCCTATTCTCTACAGAGAAAATACCATTAAGATGTTTTCCAGGCATGCAGTGAGTCGTAGGAAACAGGAAGTGTACTGATGTGCATGTGATGCAGCCAAGGTAAATTCGGAAACCAAGACACACAAGTCATGAATATTTAAATCCTAGTAGGACATCTCTAACCCACAGGGGTTCGGTGATATGATAGTAAAATAATAAAATAAAATAAAAACATAAAAAATAGTATAGATATTCTAGATCTAAAAAAAAGAAGAAAGTAATTTATGTTTAAAAAAATATAAAAAAATTAAATCGTATCTCTGATAACCATGAACAAAGTTATTGAAATTTCAAAAAAAATAATGAATAAATCATCCTAGTTGTGTAGACGGAAGTTCAAGGACTCAATGCCTGTTCTCTCTTCTGGTTTATTAAAAATAAATATTAAATAGTCTTGCGGGAAATTCAAAGCTAAACATTGTATTTTGACAGTGCACGTGAAACAGTTAATTTACAATACGATGTCTAGCAGACAGTAATGCTTTGAATTTCCCTAAAACAACTTTTAAAACTATTCTATCACCGAACTGCTGTTTCGTAAAACTAGTTATTGAGTTGTATCCATTTGAATCAGTATAAGAAGTTGATAAAACCAATATATTTCTTGAAATACTTTCTGCTGCTGATAAACTGCATTTGATATTATTTTTTGCAGCTAATGTAACTAATGTTTAAAGCATGACAATTCTGATTGAAACCACAAGGTATTCATGATCACACAGAAGTGTATATAATACATACACAAACAAAATAATTTAGGTATACATTAAGGTACACTGAAGTACATCTAGTTTAAAGTACACTTGCACTATGCCATATCAGGATAATTTTGGCAAATATTTTGTTCAAACATTAAGTATAAAATGCCAAAAATACATGTACTAGTATTTACATTACAAATCAATCAGTCATTATAGTTTGAGATCGCTAAATTTAGCATTGTCTACTCAAAGTTCCAGAATTTTGTAGAAACATCTTGAAATTGTTGTGCAATGTATTGATAGGTGAAGGTTACTCACTCAATTTACAACTGATCGAAGCATGATCGTCTAAATTCATGGTAGTACGTTATCTGCACTTCTCCATAAAGAATTATGACTGATCCCCAAATAGTTTCCCATTAGAAAACTACAAGTGACGCAAATCTTTCTGGTCAATTATATTGTTTTTAATATAATGACAACCTAAATAACATCTTTTGTGATCGGATATGTTGTCATGGTAACTGAAAATGGACCGGTGTGACAAAGAATTGTGAATACATCGCTACAGTAATTACCATACAAACCTTAAATTGTGATTGGAATTTGTGAAATTGAATCAATATAATCACATGCTGTCATATTCATTTAATTATTTAAATACAAATATAGTGCATTTAATACAAAGTACAACTTTCAACAACACATTTTTATTTTTATTTATTTTTTAAAATTGGGGTTTAGAGTCGCTTTCAAGATTCTTTCACTTATATCACGACTTGTCAGTTTATGGCAGGAGGAAACCCGCAACATCTGTAGCACTGAATGTTGCAGTATACCTGCAATACCACCCACCCCATTAACAACAAATACTTATAGAATTATTAATACATTTTTAATTTAAACTTATTAAACTTTACATATTTATAGATCTAATGAACTATCCTGGGACACATAGCATTAAATGCATTTGCATTGCATCAATTTGGAATATTTATTGTTTATCCCTCATAAAAATATCTCGTGACAAACATGTATTGTATTATTTTTGAATGGTCTGAAATATAAGAAATGAGAAGAATATTGATTAATTTCAATTTTACATAAACTGATAAAGGAACTACATGTAATAGAGAAATCAAATTTAGGTTCCCATAAATATATATTAATTTCAGTTGAATGATTTTTTTTACATAATGTCACAGCGGAATCTTTCATTCATATACTATATAAATGTGGTATAATAATAATCACAATGATAATAATGATGATAATGATAATAATAATATTAATAATAATGATAATGATAATGATAATGATAATGATAATGATATTAATAATAATAATATTATTAATATTAATAATAATATTAATAATAATAATAATGATAATGATAATGATAATAATATTAATAATAATATTATTATTAATAATAATAACAATAATAATAATAATAATAATAATAATAATACTCTGCCATGTTCCAATTGTTGGACATAATTCCTGATATATTCTGGGTGACCTTTGACCATTATGTCCATTATGGTCAGTAAATGGCCTGGCTGGACATGGCATGGTCAAGAGGAAACCCTTGACTGGAGTGGGCACTACTTTTCATTAGTCACACAATTTAATCCACGTCAATCATACCCAAATGATCACCTCATTAGACAGTATTTGTTTGTTATTCAGGGACATAATGGCTAAAAATATCCTAATGCTGACTGCTACCTGAGAGTTTGTGGAAACTGTAGATTGAGAGGCATCACAAAATAACATAGTGAACATTTCTTAGATGAATATTCTTTAAAATACATGTATTTCTTTTACAATTCAAATTTCAAAACTCATCCTTAATGGTTTGGTTCGTATTTACCTTTCCTTTAATATGTAGTTTGTTGAAAATCATGACAATATTGAGGTCAGAAACTTTTGAAAGTGGAATGTGTAGGCTTTAAGAATAGCATGTTATACCATGAGAAAACCCAAAGCTCATAAAGAAGATCTTATTTAAACCTTATACTTCGTGACATACAGATCAAACATAATAGTGATATTAAGTACTATAATAAAAGAACATAATCTTCATGTAAGATTTTAATTACATGTGCAATGACAGTTGAACTAAATTGCTTAGCACTTATTCTATATCTGGTAAACAGTTTACGAATATGCGTCCTAAGTTTGACCTAAGAAAGTTCATTAGCAATGACACTGGTAGTTTTTGATACATAGGTTTTGAAGATAATTAATAAGCGCAACAATAATTCTATATTCTACGACACAAAATGGCATCATCGATGTCAGCTAACACACAAGAGCTGTTGAATTTGACATTACTAGTTTAAATGCTTTATGGTTGTCTTTCCACAATGCACAACAAATTTGGTCTTGCTACAAAAAGATATGAACCTATTTAAATAATTCAGACATGGACTTCATGTTAACATAAATAGAACAACTTCAAATTACAAATTTTGAAATACTAGTACATGTAATATAACAAATCATAAAAGTTGTGACTGTCATAACCTTACTCTATCTTTGCAAAACTTGCCCCAGACCTGAGTCGGCCTACAGTAGCAATATCTAGGTATGATTTTCCAATTTGTCAATCTTGGGTATTAAAACTGCACTGGTGACAAATCAAACCATGATGATGGCTTCAGTCCCAGTACTAAGGCTTCTGATACTAAAAGTAGCTCATTAACCCTTGAAACCAGTGCAAATTCATTGAATGCAATGGCCATCATCATACCAGCAGACAATGCTGCTTTGCATATCTGATCTTGACATGATTTTGTACACCAGCTGTCAACAAAATGTCCATAAACATATTTGTTAAATTGAAATCCATTCCACATATTTGATTTCTATCCATGATACAAAATGCAAAGAGAACATACATGCAGATTTAACAATTTAATGTAAATACGGATAGGAATACGAAACTATTTATGGCAAAATTTTCAAATATTGAAAAATTTGGAAATCTTCCTTTTGTCTTATATTTTTTTTATACCCACAAGAAATACATATTAGATCACATATGAAAAATGGGTCCAAAAAATACGCTCATGTGCTTTTGTAAAACCATTCGGTCAAAGAATAAATTACAACCAACAACACCCTTTCAACATCAACCAACAATCACCACACCAATCAACAATCCCTTGTCCTGGTGTCCTGCCCTAAACTGACAAGTTGTGATATAAATGGAAGAATCTTGAAAGCAGCTCTAAACCCTAATTTAAAAAAAAGAATAATAAAGTAAAGACTACCTGGACACATATTCAGGTGAGGAAGGGTTAACTTCCTGGTGCTGGGAGACACAGACCTCCAGGTTACTAGTAACTGGTTAAGACATGTCACATGACATGATATCCTCTACCTGGTACTACATCTTATGTTTTGACCCAATATATGTCAACTCTCAGCACTACCATCCAGTAACTCATATATACTGGTAATTTTTTGTCTCATTGTATTTTGTTGTTTGCTATTTGTTTTCGTTTTGCAGTATTTCTGAAATCTTACAGCATACAGTTTATAGAAGGAAGGAGGAGAACCCTTATCAAACAAGTGTCAGGTTAATGATAATAATAAGAATAGCTAGAATCCACACAGAGTATGCTTAACCCTCTCCCTGCTGGATTAGACACAGGCACTGCTCATTAGGGCATCTCTGGTTGCTTTCAGCATGGAGAGAGTTAAAGCATACCTTAAAACTGTGTCCGACCCAATGTTTCCAAACAATAAATGTCTTTTCCATCATTGACAATATACCAACAGTGGATTCAAACTCACAACCTTTCTGAACACACTAACTACTTCACGATATTAGTAGATTACTTACAACAGAACACACTTAAAGTGACTCAAACACAAAATTCATATTGTTTAAATATATAGAACTGATGATCCTACACCACGTACAGTGATTTATTTGCTTCCAAATGATCTATTATCGATAAATCAGCTCATTTTCCATGCAGTCAGTTTGTTTATTTACATAGACTGCTAGGTGAGCAGGAGCGTGTGAAATGCCTGGTCATTTCTGTTAATAAACATGTGATGTCAACTTAATTAATTTGAATACCACGCGCGTCTGTCAACTATCTGACTGAGGACCAATTACAGCATATTCTTCTAACCATGTCACTAACATTACAAAGAATCCAAAGGAAACTCATGAAAATATAATGAATATATAGCTTCCATAACCATTTTCAAAACAATAGATTGTTTTTCATCGACAGGTAAAATTATATATTTCAATGGGTTTGTTCACGCCTGAAAGTGCAGATTCTTGCAAACATAGCTCAATATATTACACATGACAAATAATAAAAGTGGGCGTAGGTAAAATCATGCTATATTGATCACATCTGTTTGAGTCACTTTAAAAAACATGTTTTCCAAAATAAGCAGACGTCACCTGTTTTCGTCCTCCTCCATGTCGTCTAACTTCTGCATGAGCACCCGCTGAGTGTCGGCGTGGTGGTGGAACAGGTGGATGTCATTCAGGATGATGTGGGCCTGCTTCAGCTTGTCCATGTTGATCAGACCGCCAACTCCAATCCTTGTCATGAACCGATCTTCTCCATTGTAGTCCGACACAAACTGCATGGACAGAAGTAACCGTCACAATTACAACTGATTAATGAGTTGATTAAGTATTAATTATGCTTTAATTAAGGTAGTAAACATTTAAAACTGAGTGGATTGAAGAAGGTAAGTGAGCACTTTCAAAACCTTATTATTTAATTCTTAATTATGTTACATGAGTTATTAAGATCTTGCAAATTTTAGAATGATTTTATGAGTGATTCATACGATTCTTGTAGCATAAACTTTATGGAAGTACCTTAAAAGATCTATGAGAATAATTTAGCTCACCTCGAGATTTTGATTTTCTTCGGATGGAAGCACAATGAGACTAGGAACACCTGAAAATATGGCTTTGAGATCGCGGAGAAATCCTCCAAAGTAGGGCACCACTTTGCATTCTGGGATGTCGAGGGCACGACTAACAGCCTCACGGTACTCCACAGAAGGTTCACGTGTTAGAAGGATCTCTGTCAATGAGTTCATCATGGATAGTGGCTCCTCTGATATTGACAACCAGAAAGGTTTCAACTTGTCAGATCTGGATTGAAAACAGTTATATAGAATACAGACATGCATAATATGGAAGTCAATAGCATTTTTATTACTCAATACAGTTTTTGTATTTTGATTTTAATATTTTGAATATTTTTTTGGGTGAAACTTCAGCATTCCTGAGCATTAATTTTACAATATTTGATAAAATAAAATAAATTAAAATAATAATAATAATGATAATGATAGTAACAATAATAATAATAATAATAATCATAATAACAATAATATTGATAATAATGATAATAATAATAACAATAATAATGATAATAATAATAACAACAATAATAATAATGATAATAACAATAATAATAATGATAATAATAACAATAATAATAACAACAATAATAATAACAATAATGATAATACTACTACTACTAATAATGATAATGCTAATAATAATAACAATAATAATAACAATAATAATAATAATAATAGTAACAATAATAGATCTAAATACATTCAAAATGGCATTATATAAACCAGCTCAGAGTTTCGAATATGCACAGAATAAGCATCTGTGTCAAACGTGACAGCACATGAACAACACCTGTCTGAGGCACTGTAGCACTATTAATGTGTGTTTATCATCTATTTTGCATTTTGTTGGTTACAACCACTGTAATGTATTCTGATGGTTGTGATAAGCATTATGTAGCATTATACTATACCATATGTGCTTTTACCTTTGACACACATATTCTGTGTGTATTTGAAACTCCGAGCTAGCTTATATTTGATTTTGAAAACATTATTTAAAAATAATAAAATAATAATAAAATAATAATAATTATGATAATAAATAAATTCAATATGGCATTGGGTCTTTATAGAACTAACATAAATTTATATACATTTTGCTTATGTAAGTTAATAGTAAAACGGAGATGTGCAGTAAACAAAAATCAATGAGCTCCCTACCGTAATCCTGCCAGTATTTCCACTGCAGTGTTGAAGTTTCCAAGGACAAAACAGTAAAGTGCCAATCTGATGATACATGACAGTATGGCTTTGCGGTCCTCGTGTGTGGCCTGTGTGATGATTATCTGGGTTATCCATGTGGTCACCTGCACGATATAAACATGAGTTATCTTCCTTGATGTCGTCTGTTGGGTGAGACCGATTATCAAGAACTGTACAAAACATATCAATTGATATTAAGTTTTTGTTTATGAACATATCTGGACATACAAGTATGCATTTAAATTTTTAGAAACTTTAGCAACTTAAACTGTTTGTCATTTGTGGATTCATGATATTATGTTTGATAGCTTATTCATTTACTGGAAATAACTCATTTCTAAAATTGGTACTGTAAATGAATAGGACACTATAAAGTGCTGACGTCACACAAGTGTAGTACATGACATTTTTACTCTTCATCACAAACTCCTTTAAGACTTGAAGACTAAAGATTTCCAGAATATTTCCAGAATATTGTCACTTACTTCGTTAAATCTCTGAATGAGATCCTCGACACAGGGATGTTTGCAGTGCGCTGGTGACCTTGAGAGGTCAATGGTGACCTGGCGAACATACTGCGCCGACGGAATGCTTGTGAAGAGTTCGTGTTCGGAATCGGTCAGCATCATGGCCACCTCTTCAGGGAAGTGAAGCAGCTTCTGCATCTTCTCCAGCTCCAACACATACTTAGTTCCACTCCGAATCTCCGGTGGCATCGACATCTGTCGTCGGTGAAAGTCTGGAAACAAGCAGAAAATATGTTCAGGAATGAATGATGAGTGGTATATGTGAAAGAATCTTGAAAGTGGATTTAAACCATAATAAAAAAGTAAAATAAAAAATGATGAGTGAGTGAGTTGGTGGGTGGGGTGGGTTCAGTTGAATTGGGATTTAGAGCCATTTTCAAGACCATTTCAACCACATCATACCTTCCATGGTTTGTCACAACAAAGAAATTTATGTGTCCTGTTAGATGTCCATGCTAGGACACCTAACGTGGATGCTAATAAAATAAAGCAGCCATATCAGACTAAACAGATAGGAATTGAAAAAATTCTTGCTTTTTAGTTATAACATATTAGCCTACACAATATTATCTGTTTAATAGTTTCGGTAGAATAGTTGACCCATCAATATTTTGTTGTATATTGCTTAGCAGCAGCGGTACAACCGAAAATCAAGTAATGTATGTTTAAGACAACACTGGGCCTGTGTATTAGAGGATTGGGTGCTTAATTTAACCCTCCCACTGTTGGTCTAATCACACACCCTCCTATATAAGAGCATATGTAGTTTCCTTAGTATGAAGGTCAATATGGTACTGGACCTGGTTTGTTTTTAGAGAAGTCTATCCATCTAAGAATTCACAGAAGAGCTCTTTGCTTGGCTCAATTGTTGTCCTTTTACTTTGATTCCTCTAACTATTCCAAACCAGTGTCAAGGGGATCTGGGCATCATTTCTTGAAGCACTTGTATCTACTATGAAGCATAGCATTCTTGTTGTAATCTCTCATACATGACACTTATAAGACCACTATAGTTTCCGGATATTGGAGCTTCGAGGAACAATATCCTAGGTTTTAGAGGAGTCTGCCTGTTTGGGGTTTAGAGCCGCTTTCAAGATTCTTTCACATATCATGGCTTGTCAGTTTATGGCAGTAGGAAATGCGCAACATCTGTAGTACTGAATGTTGCAGTAAACCTGCAAGCACCTACTGGTACTGACAGACAAGGATGATATCTGCATTGCCAATGTCTGCCTAAGCACTCACCAAACTCGAAGCTGTCCCTCCTCAGCGAGGCGTTATTCATGAATCTACTATCCATGTCCAGAGCCTGCCAAATGGCCGCAGTCACAGACTTGAGATTGTCCACTGTTGGCATGACCAATGACCATGGCTTGGCACCACGGAATTCCAGAACGAGTCCATCGTGAGTCTTGCCGGTTCCAGACAGCCAGTCCTCGAGGTTCCTAATGTTCTGAGACTTGGCCAATAGCTTTGTCTTGTTATCCAGCAGTACTATCTTCTCACTGTGGATCCCCAGTAACCGAGGTATCTGAAATCAAACGATGAGAACTGAATGTTGGCAATTCTAGATATAGCAAACTACTTTGTTTCTGATAGCACTGTTTGCATGTCTTGAACATCCGAACTGAAATAACAATTTCGAGCTAACTTTGAGATGTGTCGAGTGCATACGTGCAGATATCTGCGTAATGTTGAAAATGTCAACTGCTCTTATCAGGAGTTATAATTTGGGAATTGATCTGTCATATTTATGACCAAATCAATATTACTACTTAACACCAGGTTTAAAAAAGCAATAAATTCATTTTTCATTAGTTGGACTACAAACAAAAAGGCTTGAGTGCAAGTCAGGGTATCATTTCACTGTGCTTCCTTATCCACTATGAGACCATAGTGCTCTGGTAGCTTCGTGATATGATACCCTGCCCAATAGGCTTGGCATCTTCTCTCCAGTGGTGATAAGTTCTACAGGAACGAAACCTCGGTATTCACACAGAACACTTATTACTCTTGGTGGTTCTTTACCAGCCTTAGCTCATAGCTTTGTTCATAATGCATTTCAACTAGATCATCAAAATAGTGTATACATCAAAGCTAATCCCTCAAATCATCCTGATATTGCTACCAGTGTTCATAAAATCTCAAAAATACTCAGAAGGACCATCTCCTTTTGTAAGCTCCTGGTCCATCACCAAATCTACTGTAATAAAGTTTTCATGCTGGTTAAAAACAGTCTGGGACTGACAGACTGATGTATTTTTCGAACAATGATTGCTACATACTTTTTTCTGTGTGTTCCCTCGGAGGAGCTCTTTAACCTGGAAGATCTTACACCCGTAACATGGCAGCTTCTTGCAGATCTTCACATATAGCTGTTTTAATTTGACTTCATTCTCATAGTAAGGTGTGTGCCATAATTTCTTCTTCTTTTCCTACAACCAATAGACACAATAATAGTGAATGTATTTTCCTAAAAAACATGTAAAATATAAAACAAATCACAATCTTATTATTTTACATATTTTACATATTTACGTTGAGAGATAAATCAGTGAACCAATATAAGGACATCTTAGCACTAGCTGTAACTTTAAAGGCCCTATATCCATTTTCATTATTCCAATGGGGAGGCGAATACATGTACATTTACATCTGGTGATAAATATTGGATCAGTTAAAGTAATTCAATGTCTTTTCTAGTGTACCTTTGGGTATTAGTTGCAATTTATACAGGTACTATAGATAAATTATACCGAAACAGGTATTATAGCTACCTTAATCAGTTCCTTGACTTTCTTGGATGCAGTATAGTGAGGTGGAAGAAAATTGGTCAGGTCGATAGTTTCACATCCTTCGATATCATTGTCGCTAGCACACATCAAACTTCGCACCAACTTGCCCTTCCTGCGGGTGCTGGTGATGCGCTGAGCTTGGTTCAGACGGATCAGCTCCTTTTTCCGCTTTAGGTTCTCCTGGGGTGACACACTGGTGTACTTGATGACCTTGTCCTTGTCTCTGTTGTCGATGGGCGACACTGGGCCCCAGCTGTGTGTGTGATTGTCCAGAAGCTCTTCCTCGGGCCAGGCTTCCTCTATGTGGAGCTGGATGCCAGCTAGAGTTGCTGCCTCTTCCTTGGCACAGGGCAAGTCTCCACCCACGACAAGCTGCTTCAGCTGCAAGGACAAGAAGAGATGCATTGAATAAAGCTTTAAAGACAAAGTTCATGGGTGGATACATATCCAACATTAGTGGCATGATTCTGATGAAGATTGTTATGCAATTGTTGCCTTCTGATCTGAAAAGACAAAGTTCATAGATAGCTACATATCCATCATTAGTGGTATAATTCTGCTGACAATTCATGCTATGTTGCCATTATGCATTACCATGTGTAAGACAGAACTTCACACATGACAGACTGCTTTAGCTGCAAACACCAGAAGACATGCACTGAATACTGATCCAAAGGTCAAGTTCATAGAGGGCTACATTTTCAGCATTGGTAGCATGATTCAATTCAAACATAGACAAACTAAGACACCTGCATATTAAGATATGTCCTACCTGTCAGCATTCAAACAGTTCAAAATAATAATTTCATAATCGTCAGTATGAAATTCCCTTCAGGACAAATTCACTGTCCCTGGATTCCATATGAAAATCTTGGATCTTTCCCTAATGTGCTGATTGCTGTTATCCTACCAACTACTAGTATGTGAGATCTTCTCTTTGTGAAGTCTTCATAACAATCACCAAGTTTCTCGCTAACCTGATTACCAAGGCTGAATGTGATGAGCAATATCTTTAGGTTCTAGGCATAGATACTTAACTAGATTACTCGCAATCCTGGAAAGTGTCCTGTATTGGATACTGAGGTGAAACACACTATTACATTGATCTAGCTGTGGAAATTTACTGCAAATCATATGGCCGAAAGCATGAAACACCCAAAAATGTACCGCCAGATGGCTGATCGATGAAGATTAATAAATCTAATGGTATTAACAGTGAATGAGATCGGGTATAGACAGTAACCATCGGCAACCATAATGTCCCTTCAGGGAGATATAATTGTTCCATATGCCCATCGTAAACAAAATCATGACCTCATAATATATTGATCGAGAAATGGTCATTGAGAAATGAGAGAAAAATGTGAGGAACGAAAACCTTGAATTGTAACCTAAACATAGTGGCTACATACAACATAATGACATTTTGTTTTGTAAATTAAGTATATATTTTTTAATGTAATTTTGGTAGTCAATTTCTTAGTTTGATCATTCATGAATATAAATGTATATATAAATATAAATATACAATAAACATTGTTATCTGAAATATACTGTTTCAAATACAAATACAAATGTGTGACCAATTAGTGGAGGAAGCACTAATAAAATCATGTTATCCCATTGAACAGATCACAGATGTCGTCTAATGAACTCAGAGATGATAAATGTAGGCTCTGTTCCTTTGACCTGTGCTATGTGTTCAGTGTACACCGAACAGACAATTTTGTCAATGGAACGTCTCGCACACTCTGCAGTCTGTACTCGGACACTGCGCTGTCTGTACTCGCTGGTGAGGTAATGCAGACCGCACAGGAAAAGTACAGTGACGTCACCACATCATAGACAACTCTTTGCCACCATCTTGCTTGTGTGAGACATGTGCGAGTCGTTCCTTTCACTCAGTACACCGTACTGGAGTGACGTTACCTGTCTGTCTGAGAACACTTCGCACACCTGAAAGGAATGGGGCCATATTCATACTTTTAGTAGATTGATTAAATCTCATTAGTAAAGTAAAGCATGTATTATTCTGAACAAGATGTCTTGTTCACAGTCTGTTCAGATGACCATTGTAGTAAATAACATTGAACATGTTCAGATTGTTCCTTTACATGTTACTTCACCCTGAGTTGCACCCTGAGCTGGAAGCCATCTTAAAATTAGTGCTATATAATAACAACAACAACAACAACAACAACAACAACAACAACAACAACAACAACAACAACAACAATAATAATGTATTTAATACTACATTCCACATTACTGTTTTATGGAAAGGTAAACACTAGTTGACTAGCATGACTATTGATCACTCAAGTGAGTGAGTGAATTATTGTTTTACGTCACAGCGGGAATCGTTCACCCATATGTGACGAAGATCACTCAAGTCTACACATTTTCATTGTAATAGTAAATGATAAAGTGCATATTTATATTGTGCCAAATCCATGCCCAAAAGCTTGCTCATAGCTACATTATTACCCCAGTCAATGGAGCAGTGTGCACTCATTTCACCTTGTCAACTCCCTGGGGAATATACAACTCAAGCTGCCAGTTAAAGCACTAAAAGATCTACTCACAATTTCATTTAATCCTACCAGGTACCCATTCCCAGTTGGGTGGAATGGAGTACTGATGATATATAAGCACTTTGCTCAATGTGTTACACTATGGTAGTTAATCCAATTATGGTCATGGTTTTCCAACTGACTTTTCCCTCATTACATGCGGACATATAGCAGGCGGGTTTGACCACCTTCCACTGAAAACCCCACAGCCTGTGAACTTCCTGTTTGTATGAGATTCCTTCATATATAAACACCAAGAGGACGAGACGTCGATCACAATGTTAAACAACCGCCGAGATTATCGATCAAGAATGCCTCAACTTGGCAAATTTGCCAAACATCCCTTCCTTCGTAACAGCTTAAGCCTGTTGTATGTGTGAATCTCTTCATGCTTGGCATTAGAAGAGGTATTAGAGCAGGTATTACTCATATTAATATAATCCCAAGATTGTCGTATGGGTACAGTGTACATTTGCAATGATAAAAATTGAACACACCTTTTGGGATTACAATACCGTATCAACAAATAAGCTTCTACAAATCTAAAAATATTTACCAAATACATTATTAAAGGCCTTTTCCATTTCCTATTAACTACTGTTCATGTCATTAGTGAATTTTTTTTGTATAGAACAGAAAATGATCACAGCCAAAATATTATTACAAAGACTAAAAAATGGGATCCACGGTTGACAGCGCGGTTTAACCGAATCCACGATGTAATGTAATGTTATGTCAGGGGTTCACGGTATATCATATAGTATTAAATTGAAAAAGTCTTCTTTTTTACTTTTTGCAATTAATATTCACAGCACAGATATGTACCAAATGACAGTGAAAATCCCTATGACAACCCCCTATATGATGTAAATAACATAATCATGAAAATGTCAATTTATGTCAAACTTTAATTACTTGTGATTTCTATTTAAAGTAATTTACATACATTACATAATATATATTAAATAAAAGTAATTGTATGATTATAAACAAAACCCACAGGTTCACAAGGGAAAGGTAATCTGTAATGTGGAATAACAAGTGGATTATTGTTAATATTGCCCATAATGAATTTGCATGACGAGAAACACATTAAAATAAGTAAACATTGCTTCTCTGCCTTGCAGTAAAGTCAAGTTTACATGAGTACAATGACGTCATCACCACTGTCAGAGTACAATGACATCATCACCACGGTCTGAGTACAATGACATCATCACCACTGCCTGGGTACAATGACATCATCACCACTGTCTGAGTACAATGACATCATCACCTGTCTGAGTAAATGATGTCATCACCACTGTCTGAGTACAATGATGCCATCACCTGTCTGAGTACAATGACGTCATCACCACTGTCAACACTGCATCATGAACATTGTTTTTCATACTGTGTAATACACTTAAGGCTCGCTCACATGGATCGATTGGTTGTATGACAAGTCTGGTTTGATTGGTCAAACGAGTAGAACTTGCTCTAGTCATGCGATCTCGCTCGTAGCGAATCGCATGACATGTTCGCTCACACGATGCGATTCGATGCATCGCTACAACCGATCAACCAATGTGAGTCCACCTATAGAAGACTACACACTATCTCCACACACATATGGGCAATACAAAATATGCATTTACATTATAGCATTACATACAGAGACCTAGCCAATCTTTTGTCAAACTGGATAAGGAAGTCAAATTAGGTCAATGTCCTGTTGCCCAAATCCATCACCCATATGTCAGATAGCATGGCTATCAGAATATTATTAATTATTAAGTTCTATTATCTGGAACATTTTAAATGTAATAGCCATGGCTTTATGTGAACAAGTTTTAAACTATGTACAACTTGTGGTGATGGAAACTGTCAGACAGAGGAAGTCGAGTATTATAAGTCACTAACATAAATATCTTACACTTCCAGCTTTATACAGCATCTCCAGTTGCCCACAACAAGTAGAAGGTTAATATTATTTATCCTGATTAATAGCACATTCATTCCATATCCTGGTCATAAAACCCCACAAATTAATCAACTTAATTCCATCTTAAAATAAGCCTTTGATAGCGATATGTCTTAATCTGAAATAAACCCAATAAATGTTCATTTCTGTTTGGAAGGTTAAACATTAGCATGCTTATATGGCCATAAAATGCTCATAAATAGGGATTAAATCCATACATACCTATCTATACCTGCCAATATACATGAACGTTGATATCAGAAACATGGCGGACATAGTCATAGAGGAATCAAATTTGTTTCATGGCAAAAGCAATCTTACAACACACTCACACCCAAATGTTAACCAGCCGACAACAATGCTTCATAGAATTAACCCTTAATTCACAGAACTTTCCCAGAAAATTAATAAAATTATCAAAAATAATATTTGTTTCAATTAATTCTCAATGATGTATTTCACACTATGGACAATAATGTGGAATTCTAATGGAATAGTTTTTAGATTTTCAACTGTTTTGATTAATTTTCTTTACTTTTACTGTAAAAAGGGTTAACTGGGCTGGGAATGGCTGTGAGTTTCTATAGGCCATTGTAAGCCAGATGTGATTTATATCATTAATATCAGATCATGGAACCCAGACTGGTCAAATCTTCCACAACTGACCCATTATGTACATTTGACCTACAAAGGGTCTATATTTATGTGAATGGATGTTGGAACATATGGTGTGTTTTATTTACCTATTACACGTAGTATATACATGTATACCATGTGTATGTTTGTACCATACAGACATTGGACCCAGACCGAAAAGATCTTCTGACATTCTCTTGTCTATGTTATTTTAATTTTTCTTACACATCAATACCAACCTGATAAAAAGAAATACATTAAAAAGATAATACTCAATCGGGGGGGGGGGGGGGGGGGGGGGGGGGGGGGGGG
>JAUTBT010039134.1:0-17509 GCA_032361225.1 Lepetodrilus schrolli
AAAATGTCCCCCCTGCAAATAATGGCTAAATGGGCGTTGGCTAAGTGTCCATTGGCTAAATGTCCGTTGGCTAAGTGCCCATTGGCTAAATGTCCGTTGGCTAAGTGTCTGGATACCGTTAAAATCATATGTGCGGTGGTCACGGAAGTAATTCAACAGTAATTAGTCCTGTCCATTTATAAATTGATAATACTGTCTCCAGTGGTTAGATTTGTACCATTAGCACTAGTATTGCTTATTGCTGGTGTGCTGATGTGTCGAACGTTACATGTGCCATTTCAATGCACTTGCCGACTATTTCACCTTTCATATCCAATTGACCATGATTAAATGACCCCACAGTTTAGCGTATTTTTACATAACTACAATTCAAGCAAACGAAACAAGGTATTGTCGTCTAATGAATGGTCTAAACGCTCAGTCAGCCCTCAGCCTGAACGTGTTTTGATAATTGTCAACCTGACCTAGGTATTCTATAATACAGCGTACAACTTAAACTAGTATATTATTCACACGTTTCTTAAATTCACGATGAAATACATATAGTGAATTTTGTGAAAATTACAGACACGCGAATGATACCCGTTTTTACAGTATTTACTCGGTAAATACTTTATGGAATGACAAAAAATAATTCAATTTCAGTGAGACTTTTTTCAAGTTCAAAATTTCGGACGTCGCCCCTCTGAATTAAATAATACGTACTCAAAATATTTAGTGATAGCAATATAGAGATTTTTGGTTAGGTCGTATAAAATAGGTAATTGAAGTTATTTCGTTTGTCATTCCATAAAGTATTTACAAATATCATCTACCAAATAGGAGTATCAATGCATTTCATGCCAAACTATTGAAGGTTATAGATTCACGGTTCCATCTAATTCTACAGGATACCCATTCATAGTTGGGTGGACTGGAGCAGTGTGGATCTAAGCACTCTGAGTGATACACGATGGCATGAGTTGGGCTCTAACCAGGGACCTCAGGGTTATGAGGCATTGTAGACCACCGCGTTCCACATCGATTAATAGAGTACGTACTTCTTTTGGATGAATCGTGCACTTTGTGATAAAAGCACCCAATTTGGTATACGTACTCAGTAGACCATTACAAAGATATTTGGATATAGTGCCACCCCAATTTTTTTTCTGTGGCGGCCATGGCAGCCATCTTTAAAAATTGCCGCAGCCTACATTACTAAAATAGCTAATAACTCTGAATCAAAGAGGTCTATGATCTTAATTCTGGTGTCTATGTATATGTTTTCGGGAGTATAGAATTCAATGCAGTCTTTACCCATGATGCCCATGGTCACCATCTTTCAAAATGGCTACCGCGTTTAAATTTCAATGCCATACAGCACAGCTACAAAGAGGCCTAGAATATATATTCTGGTATCAATGTATAGGTGATTGGGGTTATAGAATTCAAAGACGGCAATGCTGATTATTGTGGTCACTTCCAGTTCCACATTTTAAAGATAAATACCCTTTTATAGGTTATGGATACATATTTCGGGGTATTTTTATTACTAGTATTTTGTTTTACATGAAAAGTCCCATGAAAAGTTTCCTTGTAGATGTTAATATTATTTCCACAGTGTCATCTATCTCTTAACACAAATGCCGTGTTCATATCATGATCAGTAGCTAAGTTATGCTAGTTTGGGGGGAAAGGAGGGAGGGGGGGGTGTCATCTCAAAAATATTAAATTGACGAAATATCCGTAAAATATGTTCTATACCATGTATCTGTATTACGAAATTGTTCCATATAGCTATGTTGTGTTATATTTTAGAGAGTGCAGGCTTTCAATATCATGTTAATATAATGATTGGGCACTGAGATGCTAGTTTGAACATGGTGGGTGCATATAAAAAATATCAACTGTGATGAAATATGGCAGCAGTAGATATCGTTTTACCCAATTCTTGGTTTATTTGATTGTTTATTTGATTGTTCTACCATTGTGATGTTGTGCTGTAGATATCGCTTGACCCAAGTGTTTGATTGTTCAACCATTGTGATGTCATCGCTGCAATTGTGATGTCGTAGCATTGCTATGATGTCACGGTGAAAATGCACAGCAGCCTAAAGATTTGACTTCACAGTACAATATTTATGATGTGGCATTTTTCTCATCGATGAAAGTTATTAAACCCGAGGCTTTGCAGAGGATTTAATAACTTTCACGACTCGTGCTGATATATTTATTTGATATTCCAAGACACTTGGCTGAGATTCAATATATATCAGTTGAATAACGGTAATCCAACAAAACTATAAAAATACATAATACAATCAAAGATTATACAATTCTTAGTGTAAAAACACCAGTTTGGGAGGATTAGTTCTTTGTGACTTCCTTGTTTTGTGACCCTCCGAACACTGGTCTCCTTCTTCTGTGTTGTCGTGAAGACCAGTCAAGAAGACGACTAAGTTGAGAATAGGTTTATTCCGGGAAACACATCGTATAGAATTAGCACGGGTCGCACCTCTGTCGTCTCCCTAGGTCCGGAGGTGCGGTCCCAGCCCGTTTTCTATCTTATATACCCTCCTCTCGTGTCCGTGATGTCATAACCCTCCCATTCGACCAAAAGTACTATACCTATCCTGTCAGCATCCCAGACACCCTATACTCACTATTTAGTATAATGGTATCCCTTTTCCCCTCCTCTTATATGGTGTTACCGTTTCTTCAGGTATTCTAAGAATACCATTACCCTATTTCTGAGATCCCGATACCGCTAAGCAATTCTGAATACTATAAAATCCCAATAAATGATTTTCTTGCCTATGATACGATACCCTTCCCACGCGAGAGTGTGCCCCACACTCAACTAGAATTTGTATTTCTCCCAATACCAAATTCCTGAGAAGTGCGACCACATGCTTTCATGAACATCATACAGCATGAAATAGAAACTATGTTGATTATAATATAACAACAATCACACTTTATAACATTTCTCATTAAATACATGCAATCAATAAGTGCCACACTAAATAAATAGCTTACATCTCACAACCTCGCTACCCTCGCAATTAATTTACTTTTTTTTCTCCAAAATAAAAACGTATCTATCAATTATCCTATGCTATATGTCGTCAGTCAGGGCGGTGCCATTTCCTGAATCTGGCTCGTTTACCCAATTCCCTCCACCCTATAGGGGATAAAAAGACTGAATTAGGGAGTTTTGAGAGAGCCAAATTCCGACGCCTATGACAGTGGCGTAGCCAGGAGTAAAATATAGTGCCTCATGGGCCTGGCAACGAAAAAATGTAACAATATTTTTTTGGTTACATTTTTCGTAATAAATTGCAATGAAAAATGTAACAATGTGTTGTTTGGGACCATGACATTATATTTGCAATGAGTACCGATTAGCTAATATTGTTGTGATTACTACTTGACATCATATTATATATTATAAAGTGCTTTTTTGTTGTTGGTAATTCCCTATGAAAGAAGGAGATGACCTCACTAAGGACGTTGCCTAGGAGATGACCTCACGGACTCGGTTGTCTTTGGGAGGATCTTTGCTTATTGTCAGAGCGCCCTCCAGATCCATGCGAAGGTCCTCGGAAATACCTTTCTTGCTATAGACCTTGATCCATGGAGAACCTGGTCATGGACAAACATTAAAGCATTAAAGCATTAAAGTTACCCATGACGTCTGAGAAAAGGAACTTCCGTTCATACGTTGAAGAGGCTAGTCTGTCAGACCATTAATAATGCAAACCATAGAAATATATCACAAACCAAAACATATCACATTATAACATTCTTTCACTCACTCACGTGTTCTCTCTCTCCTCCCTCTCTCTCTCTCTCTCACACACACACACGCAAACCTTCACCCCATCTATTTCTACTAACCTTTCTCAACCTGGTCTCCAATCTTTGCCAACAATTCCAGGCCAATGGAGTGATCTAGTTCTTCACCAACCTTGGTCCTCCCGGAACCGAGTCTATGGGCGACTTTCCCGCATTTCAAGGCGTCAATTCCGATCACGTAACCTTGAATAAAGACAGGAGAATTTCTACTAGTATGTAAAAGTCAGATATGAATCTAAGTACTAGTAAGCTATAATATAGCCACCATACAGCGTATTAGCATATTCAAAGATACCAGATACAATTTTCACTGGTTTAATGAATAGTTACTGTAGCATATATATTTATTTTTTTGTCAGTTGATAAACATCAACTTAGCTCGAGATCCCTTTAGCCTTCCCTGCTGGCTATAAGCTATACATATAACAAAAGACACCTCCTATAACAAAATACACAATGCGAACGTACAACAGCTTTCAATAAAAAAACCCCTCAAGTACCGGTTTCCTTTGACGCGATCGGTTCGATAGTTTGGGCAGCCGGTAGAATTTTCATCACATCCGCGTCAGATCTGCACAAGTCTTCAGCGATGGAGGAAGTCACTCCTTGGGCCTCCATCATGGCGCAGAACTTCTTGAGCGCACTGCCATCTTGGAGGGTCTCATTGATCTGCCGAGTGCCGTCCTCTGGAGAGTTGGCTTTTCCTACAAGGCTGAGGAGGTGACCACCTGATCGAGAACCAACAAATAGTTATTTACTGACAGTGCTGCCAAGCGGTAATAAACCATTTTTATTTATTTATTTGAAAAGCATACAATCACAATTTGTTGACGCATTTCATGGCCAAACGTATGTTACCTCAAAGTATTTACGTTTGGTTTATCTACACAAGTATATTTGGCAAGCTAGATTTTCAGGATGTCCCACTGATTTTCAATATTTTCATATATATATATATATTTTTTTATCTCACGATTTTTAATACGTGGAGACATTTTTTTTTAATAGTCTCACGAAGAGGTCGTACCTGTAGTCCGGGCGTAAGTCGAACGTGATTTGCTCCTATAGTAAAATCATAGTGTACGCCCTGATTTATGCCCGGACTACAGTACAACCCCTTCGTGAAGCGCAGCCCTAATGAGAAAGTATTTTACATAATTATTTCGATTATTACGGGTACAGACCTAGTTGGCAAACAAGGCCCACAAGATCTGCAGGCCCGTTGCCATGAAGACACGTTATAGACTCGGCCACTTCCAGACTGTTTCCGATCATGAGACCTAAAGGCGAATTCATATCTGTGAGCAGCGAGACGGTCTTCGTACCAAGGTCTTTGCTGGATGCGACCTGATAAGGCAAATAACACATGTACCCGTATGTGACACCAAGATACTGCAGTTATCCTTCTGACTGCGAAATACCACATTACTCATGTATATAAATATACGTCACGGGCCACATCTGGCATCGACCTCAATAGTTCAAAATATTGGACATACAAAACTCCTATCTAATGAGTGTGATACCAATGTTCTAACTGTAGCATGATGTTCCAGTGAGCTAGCACCACCAGCCGGTGTAGATTTAGTCCATTAGTGTGCACAAAACAAGTGTGTAAACCGTGATATGAGTAGAAACAATCTTGCAAGACGGGATCCCCCTTTCAACCCACAAGCCTACCATGAGCTGTGCAAGACGTTTGGCGTCGTTGAAGTCCTTCTTGACGGCTCCAGTGCCAAACTTGACGTCGAGGACCAGAGCGTCCAAGTTTTCTGCCGCCTTCTTAGAGATGATGGAAGCTGCACAAAACAAAACAGACAATTGCTTAAGAACAAAGATAAAGTCTATAATTATTACCACATATATACCATCCTCTAGACCCTGACATAATGCCTACTTAAAGTCATATAATCACGGTTTTCAAGACATATTTCAAGTATTTTACCTGAAAGTGTGTACAATTGATTTGTCTACACAAGTAAATTGGGCAAAAAGCTAAAATCTCAATTGGTTTTCAATATTTTCATTTTCTTTTCATACTTTCGTATTTTTATAAAAGATTACAGATAAAGTATTCAGTTGGAAACCAGTTGTTTGTTGCCCAATATACTTGTGTAGACAAATCAAATGTTCACACTTTCAGGTAAATACGTTTAACCATGAACTATATCAACAAACCGTGATTATATGCCTTTTAATAATAAATAAATTATATAGGCATACGTGGTTTAATTAGGGGCGGGTGGTAGCGCAGTGATAGAACGTTGCACTTCGGAGCCAAAGGTACCAGGTTCAAATCCAGCCCCGGGAGCCCGGCATCAATGTTCGCGAAGAACCAGTGATATAATATATGAGTAGGCCTACCTGTTATAAGTCCAATGTGGTCCACGGTACCAGTGACATCGCGGGTTTTATAAAAGATCCCGTCAGCCGGACACAGTCGCGATGTCGGCCCTACAATGCAACACCCTACTGTCTCCAGAATCTTCTTCATCTCTTCCGTTGTCACCGACACTTTGAAACCCGGGATTGACTCCAATTTGTCAAGCGTGCCACCGGTGTGTTCCAACCCACGCCCAGAAACCATGGGTACCTATAAAATCATGGTTTTCAAATTAGCTGGCGTCATCGGGGGAGTTGGGCTATCGACGGAGCGTCCTTTCATGAATCTCTGTTACCCATTAAGCGACCATAGCGCTTTTGTATCTATTGTCTGGCTAGTATAACGTGAATGTAATCCAACATTACATGTAGCAACTTACATTAACTTACAGGAAATTATAAATATAATACTTATAGCAGGGACGATTACATGGGATGGGGGTGCGCACTAGGTATACATGAATGCATGCTGTTTCCTGTCATCTCTAGAGAGAAAATTTAAATTTTGAGCTGATGTCTTTGAATATTAGAGGTACTATAGCATTTCCACTAATTAGACCTAATTTACACAAAATGTGAACAATCAGTATCGTTAATATTTTAGAATAATGGTACAATTAATATTTGTTTTATTAAAGTACGCAGTGCTCTCGCTTTAGTATTTATAAAACAAAAATTGGGCAACACACAGTTGGGGTCTAAGACCCACTCTGGTTGATAGAGATCCTCTGCTGGAACGTAAAATATCTTATTTACATTCACCGTTTTATACAAAATATTCTCACCGCAACCTTTTTCAAATTCCCATATCTGCCTCTATCTAGTTACACACGTACTGGTAATATTACAAGGAGAGTTACAAATGTAATGGTAATATTACAAGGAGAGTTACAAATGTAATGGTAATATTACAAGGAGAGTTACAAATGTAATGCAACTGTTGCATGCACCCCATTGTTACCTTCAAGCCGCAGGCTGCCAGGGCTGGTGCGAGGATGAGACTGACTTTGTCTCCCACCCCTCCAGTGCTGTGTTTGTCCACCAGGATGCCTTTCCATTCCTTGGGCCATGTTAACGTGTCCCCGGAATTCATCATCGATCTCGTCAGGTGCGTGATTTCAGGAATGGAGAGATCCTTAGTATACATTGCCATCAACATGGCACCTGGAAAATCACGAAAACACAAACACACTGTCACCATCCAAACTACAAGGATTTGTGTGAGTCGATCCACCATTGCCAAAACATACTCAACAAAAATAACTAAGGGCCAGTATACTTTTTTGCTTTATATATTATTTTACCGACGAATAATTTCCAAACGTCTACGGGCTCCAGGTACTTTCAAGAGCTTGCAGACGCACTGGAAGAAGAATGGTACCATGTCAGAAATCTGGTATAGAGCTTCCCCACAAAATATCTGCTGGTGTAAGATTGAAAACGGACCCCCGGTCACTATTCAACGGCTGGTGCTCGTTTTTCAATGGGTGAAATTAACATCATCTACGTATTGACAAGTGACCCACGTCTTGAAAAGCGACCCCGTTGAATACCGACTCATTTTCACATTATTTACCGCGCATGGTCACATGGTAGCATGGTCACATTGGTCACATGGTCACAGATAATTAGTACCTGATGTACTTTACGCATTGATGTCCTATAGAAATAAACTGTATGTTTACATTCTAGGAGTTCAAACGTCACTTTCGGGGATATTACATCTCCCGATACAACCATCTTTCACTGACAAATATGATTCGTTTTTACTTTTGGGGACACATCAGTTTAATTTTGTATATTATTTTAACGACGAACAATTTCCAGGTACAGGCTCTAGGTACTTTTCAAGAACTTGCAGACGCATTGGAAAAAGAATTGTACCATGTATCAAGTCGAGATCACAAATCTGGTATAAAGCTACCAAATAATTATCTGCCGGGCATTAATTTATGTTTTTGAGTCTACGTGATCATGGCTAGTGTGTGGATAAAAAAAAATCTGGGTTCAACGTGACAATATCTGTGTACTCGTATCTGGCAATTTTATTAAGGTTGTCTGTCGTTAAACTGAAATTTGTCACGAAATACACACACACACACACACACACACACACACACACACACACACACACACATATATGAACACACACACATATATATATATAAATGTGTGTGTGTGTGTGTGTGTGTGTGTGCGTGTGTGTGTGTGTGTGCATTTCCACATTGTGTCAGCACATTGTATTTCCATAGTGCGTATACATTATTTTTCTGTAATTGATCTATCTTTCCACAGTGTGTCTACATTATTTTCCCGTAATATGTCTCCGCATATATCTCCATATGTCTTCACATTAAGTTTCCACATTATTTCTCTGTGTTGTGTTTTGGCATTTTGTCTCAACAGATACTAGTATATATATATATATTACACACACACACACACACACACACACACACACACACACACACACATTTATATATGTATGTGTCTCTGTGTATTATTATCATGTGTATTTCATGACAAATTTGACATACGTGTACATATGTGTGGTCAATAAGTAATATTAATAACGCCGTGTTTTCAATAATAACAACATCATGGTGGAACTTATTGAATCCTTCACCAACATATGTCTCTCAATCAATTATCAAATAAAAACAAACAATCAAAGATTGTTCGTCTGCTTAGCGTGCTTAGAAGCTGTCATGTGAAGTGTTGTTATACTCTCTCTCGCTCTCTCTCTCTCTCTCTCTCTCTCTCTCTCTCTCACACACACACACACACACACACACACCACCACCTACAAGTGTTGGGTCATTCTTAACGTTTTGAGTCACAACATTTCCTACAGGAGACCCTCAGAGTACAGGCATATAGAGCCCTAATTACTTGCAACATAGGACATATGTATACATTGTTCTTGATTGTGTAAGTAGGTCGACTCGAGGATATTGCCAGCAATGTGTGTGTGTGTGTGTGTGTGTGTGTGTGTGTGTGTGTGGCCCAAATAATTAATTCTAAGTGGTAATCTTATGCACGAATTCGCGTTATCATATATACCGGTATATACATTGACTTCACATAGGTGTCTCAGCATAAGTGTACTATAATATATACATTACCATGTGTATACATACACAGAAAATGATTTGCAATCGACTTGTGAACAATAACACGATATACTACTATAGGAATAAACAACTATACCGGCTGGCATTATACGATATACTATTGATACATGCTTATATAAGTAATGGTATTTATTGTACTACGCAACATTCATAGCATTTATACAATGTTTTCGAGGCTCTTTATCGTTCGTATTTATACAACACATGTCTGCTACACAACTAGGTCAGCGCATTAGGAATACTGTGTAGGACTTCTTAACCTCAGCAGAGAATATGTGCATGACATAATAGAACACTATATTGCTGGGTTAAACCATAGAAAGAGTGAGAGAAAACACGCCATTACGTTGCAGTACTCACCATTATGAAATGTTAATAAACACGTATGTATAGAAATTTGGTTCATAATTAAATTCATAATATCATAACAACACATAACATCAAAATCAATCTAGAATATGCATGCGGTATTCACAGCCGAAGAAACCTGTAGTACTGGATATAGAATACAGTGGTAACAATTAAGGGGAACAGAATAGGGAAACGTACCTATTTGCGAATCTTGCACTTTCTCGTCAACCACTAGCTTTACGAAAGTCTCGATTTCTTTTTGAGTCAGTTCTCTTCCATCTCGCTTCTTAATGATGAGATCGGGAATACTTAGAGATGTGGACATCTTCACTCGTCTTTCTGTACACCGGACAACAAAAAGTGCCAGGTGGCTCCACTGTCGATCAGAACAACGCAACTGTCAATGGTAGAAATGGTAGCATATGGTGAGACTTCACAAAACAAACCAGCTATACGGCCGTATTGCCATGTGATGAAGTTTGTAAACAAATGAAAACACGTTTCATCCTTCCAAAGAACGACAAGCCTATACGTTTAATAAAGTAAATGACAGAGAAGTGTGTGTGTGTGTGTGTGAGAGAGAGAGAGAGAGAGATGAGAGAGAGAGAGAGAGAGAGAGAGAGAGAGAGAGAGAGAGAGAGAGAGAGAGACTTAATCTGACCTCACACACAGAGCTCTGTGCAAGTTAAACATGTGTGCAGAGATCAGACGTAGACTCTATAGACTGATATAGAAGCAAGACAATAAACGCAATCATTCCCTAATGAAGGCACGGCTCATTATGGCAACTCCGGTTGCTCACAGCACGGAGAGAGTTAAAGGGCCAAAAGATATTTTGTGGGCAAACTTTCTATATACCATGTTTCTGACCTTGGTTTGAGGAATCGGGTACCAGTCTTAAGCCAAGACGTCTGCAAGTTCTTGAATAAGACTGGGACATTTGGAACTTCTTCGTTGTTAAAATAATACAAGACTAAATTTATATACTCAAAAAAATTAATTAAGAGCCAGCAGATATTTTGTGGGGAAGCTTTCTACCAAATTTCGACCTCGGCTCGAGGAACCATGTGCCATTCTTCTTCATATCATCTGCGTTAAAAAATGCTCCGACCCTTAGTTACTGTTGTTAGTATAAATAAATGACAATATTCTGCCATCGCGACTGTCGCTTTAGACCACACTTGATGACGGACATCCGATCACTTGTATAATGTGATGTAGTGCAATTCTAAACAGCCATCAAGTCTAGTATGCGGGACTTTGACTTATACTACAAAGTAGACTGAGAAAATACATACATTATTCTCTTAATATACACCAGTGAACGATATAGAAACTATCGAGAGAAAAACAATCTTAAAAACTATATATTGTGGGTTTAAAAAAAGTTATTATTAAATAAATGACTTTATTATTGGATCTATATAGATAAAATAAATATTTTTCTTATTATTCTATCACCGAACCCCTGTTGATTGGAGATACTCCGTGACACAAAGAGTCATGTGCAGCGTACCAAGACACGCTTCCATGTAGCTCTCGTATCATAAGTAGGAGGTTATTGCGACCTCGTGTCCACATGACATGCGTCCCAAGGTGGGACCAGTCTGCCGAAATCAGCAATGCTGGAAGGCGACTGTAAAAACACCAAACTTCAACAACAACAGCGCTATCTCGTAGTAGAACTTCGTGAAACGATTCCATTGCAGGCTTCATACTGGAACCTAAATTGCTTACCATTTTCTTCATACTGTTAGAGCACTTCATTAAAACGATGATCAAGTTATTCCAGGGTTTCATTGTAACTTCACATACTAAAATTGAAATATTCATCAAACTAACATGCGTGTTAGTCATTTTGAATTATTTGTATAATATTTATAGTTCCGGCAACTAATTTTCTTACGCTGTGATTATTCCGATTGTTCGTCTATGAGTTAATGGACATTTCCCGTAGTGTTATTGCGATTAGACCACACTTTAAAAGCATTTCGACCAATCAAATTCAAGGAAATATAAATATTATGGTACAATAAGTATTGCAAATTTGGTTTCGTTTAAGGGACGCGCGCTACCCCGCTCTCCCCTAGCTTATAAAAGTATATTCACCACTTAACCAACTCTTTTATACCACCGGGTACTAGTATCTAATATATAGAGGATTTAACATGAGTGGCCAGATAATACTGGATTTATTAAATGAATTGTCAAAACTGATATCATGCGAGGCTCTGCCGAGTATATCATTTTAGCCAACAAGTTTAATACATTGAGTAATATATGAACACGAATGTGAAATTCTATTTATCACATAACTGTAGAAACTATTGTAATATCGATTTTCAGTCACAAACACTATTTATAGGCAAATGTCTTGAGAACTGGGTTAAAACACGCGGACAAAGTATAGTTCCAAGTAAATGTGTAAGTATTAATAAATGTGTTGGCATATTTAATTGAAGAAATCTTTAACTTCATATTCGACAAATTAAGTCCCCAAAAAAAGAAGCTCTAAAAGAAGTCTCAAAATACTTTGATATCGAATATGTATACAATCATAAAATTCTATTGTGTTATTGCATTAGTAAATAATTATATTTATAGCATGGGTTTTTTGCACTCCAAAACTCCTATGTTATGTGATAAAATATGTTCTTCTTATTCACAATACATTTCCACATATTCAGAAAGATCCTTAAACACATGGGCATTGTGTACTTAACATCCGTCAATGACCCAGGAGGTTAAGGAGGTCGGGAAAAGAGGATGCTACATGCGAAGTACCAATGAAGCAGGCAAAGCATACCGCTTCTATTATCAGCACTGTTATGTTTTTATGAACACATTGTAGTTTAGATGGCCGTAACTTCATTGAATAAAATTAAGTCTAATATTTCCTCATTACGTGTAATCGAAAGAATGCCCAAAGCTCTACATTACAATTACCCCGGTGATTGGATCAACGTGCCCTCACTTTCATTTTCAACGCCCTGGGAGTATTTTATATCATTGATGTTTGTCCCCGTTTTTACATTATCGGCGTACATTTGTCAACAGTTGTATTAAAGAGAGAATGTGAACAAGCATACTACTACTACTCCTACTACTACTCCTACTACCACTACTACTACTACTACGACTACTACCACTACTACTACTACTACTACTATTACCACCACCACCACTACTACTACTACTACTAAATAATAATACTACACTATATATACATATACACGTTCGAAACCATGTTCAAAGATCTATATTACTATTACCCCGGTGAATGGATCTTCATGACATCACTTTCATTTTCCACACCCCGGGGAGCATACAACACAGACTGCCTGTTTTCCTTTTAACAGAAGCGTTCACAAAGGTGTATTTTGTTACTCATTATTCCCTGCGTACTTTCCGCTGTGATAAATGATATAGTAACTCCACCCTCTACATAGACTGCCGTCAACGTGTGAGGTAACGCAGCCGGGCGACCCGGTTAGTTTCCGCCATGTTCACTTTTGTAATTTCTCAAATAAAGGTGTTGGTCGCTGGGGGCTTTTTAGGCCACTTTTCACTTCTAATTTGCAATGTTGCGTCTGCATGGGAACCTTTTTGCAATGCACCGCATTCTTAGGTTTCATCTTGGCGCGTGTATATACGCAGTTCACTGTTGATGAACAGTCACCGCCTCGTACCAAACGCTGTACAAATATTTTAAAAACATATAGCACCTTTCCTTTGCAGAAAAAAGAAACATGCACTGATTGATTTTGACCTAGCATCATATACATGTATATCATATAAATGCATTATATGTGCTGGTATACACTACATGTGTTGTGTCGTGGTCACCAGAATGTCTTGAAACCTTGCAGTAAAGATCGAACGTACTATTTTGCTTACATACTTTCTTGAAAGTTGGGTGGGTTTGGGTTGCGTACTCTTTGCTTGCCGTTTATGCCAGCATGTGTACATTTTTGTAATTAAATGACTCATATCACCATTGCATAATGTTACAACATTCTGACGGATAACAGTTTCTTGGAAGGATTTTGTTTGCGCAATTATTTAATGACCTAAAGGTAGGGCAACATTCCAATAATTGAAGCCTTTGTCAGGCTCATGTAACATTTCACCAGCTCTGTACGTATTTCAGTAAATCCCCTCTATTAAAATGCTACTTTTAATCAAGCTGTGATAAGAGCTTTTCAATACACTGGGATAACTATCAAATAATTCACAAAAGGAGATAAATACCATGGATAAAGAAACGTATTCATCAAAGTATTGACATTCTGCTGTTAGCCTCTTCTAAAGTCTAGAAAAAGGACATTGTTTAGCTCAAGAGATACAGTCTATCCTAGTGATATTGCGCTGAGGTACTATGCACCTTTACAATTTGAATTTCAGCAGCAAATTAACCTGGAAATACCGCATTTAAAATCCCACTTTAAGGACATTTGCGCTGATAAAGATTATCATCATACTCATGAAAATGTCAAGATATAACTTTTTTGAAAGAGTAGATTAGAGATGTTTCGATTCGAAGTCTCTCTCAAATGAAATAACTATTTATGTTTTTATTATTTTTTATTTTTTCCTTTGCGCCTTAAATTAGGAAAGAACGTAATACTTCTAGACAGTACCTTCTAGACTACCCGTTCATATTTTTACAACAGCAGACACGAGGGCTGGATTGTCATGTGTTGCTCAACTGTTTATATCCTACAACCTTATAGCTTAATACAAGATATAGTGTTTGCGTCACTTCAACAATAGTGTGCCGTTGCTTGTGAGGTCAGGTCGTACGTTCTACTGAATACGTCTTCCCGACGATTTTCCCCCTTTCCTTTTTTTTCACCTCGTCGGCTCTAGAAGCATAACTCTCACTTAAAAGCTTGCCTTCTCGCAGAACGATATACAGGCACCTTAGCGAAGACTAACACTAATAGGATATTTCTTTAGTGTTTCACGGAGATCTGTTCTTCTTCAACAGAACGAGGTCGAAATACATATTAGAAAGAGCGTAAATTGCAGTATCGGTGCCAAAATATAGTCATTACCGCTAGTTTTTCCTCAAGTTAAGAAGGTCCAATAACCGGTTTACGTTAGTGACAAGCATACATTATTACTTTCACTCTGCGCAGACGTCTCCCCTTTCAGGAAATGAATTAACTTACGATAGGACACGCATAGATACGCAACAATATTTCTTTCACGAATCGTGATTGAAATGCTTTATCAGCTATAAGGTATCATTCTGAATGGTCTTGGATTTCAAATAGTAAAACAAACAGATAACTTATTTCATAGTGATGTCTTAGGCTTATATCCTTGGCATCTGTTAATCATACGTGCCACTCTACCGAGGTACGTGTTACTTGTAATGGCCGTTATGTGTGCACATGTGAATAATTACATACAATATCAGACAGTGAGGAAATGTTGGGCAATAAAGACGACAGGATTGTCAAGTAAATTGCGTACTAGGCATAGTCAGAGACTTTGGGAGACTGACGATATATGCACGATACTTATTACTCAATATACTTGTATACAATTATACATTGATCAACTACGTTCAGTCTGCCTGCAAGAAATGTATACAGTGTTATCCAAATACCAATCCATACTTGATTTTCAGGATAATATCATTACAGGTTGTCTACATTTGCGTCGTTGTGTTTTCCCCTCTGTGTTATACATGTAGTCGTAACAACGATTTCTTAATATTTGCTGGCCAGAATTACAGCTGATTATATCGAGTTTCACTTTTGTAGATATATCTGGTGATATCTTTATGCCGCATGTTAGTCTGATGTAATTAGGCATTTTAATGAGAATAATATTGCAGTATGTATATAAATAGTAGGCTAGTCGATGACATAATTAGGATTTCTTGTGCACTTTATTAATTGATGCATGCATTGATATACATGCTACTCTTTAGATAAACATGCTAACTAATCGTTGGCCAATACATTATCAGAAGAACGGGTACTCTTCGGACAATCAAATTGAATCTAAATCTCTGGTTGCAGGGTAGCAGAAGGGATCCCGGATTTATTTTAAATTACAGAATACTCGGTCACTATACATATCGATTTGTGAAGTTTGGCAATTGTTACACGTGGATTCTAGATTTCACATTAATCAAAGATAATTGATCTGTGAAATGTTTGTTTGTCTCCATGACTTGGTGCCACGTGTGAAAGCAAGTGCGCACTATCTGTTCCAAACTGAATAGCATCGGAGATGAAATGATGAAGTTAATGCGCAGTAGGGGAAAGTATAATGAAAAATTATAATTGACTAAATATATTTCTGAAAAACACCTACAACGCAATAAATATCACAGTAAGTTATCATGGTAATTTAAACGCTAATGATTTATCAACGTGCACATAAACCTCTATTAACTAACGCGTCATTAAGTTGCGTTGCATGAAAGTTGTAGCGACGTTAAAGCCGTTAGCGGCACAAATTGTAATAACATGGAATGATGAATAATGATTAAGTAGATGTTAAAGTCTTTGTATTGACGATATTCTGAATCACTATAAAGACATTATCCATTATTAGAAATATATTTTTGGGGTCAGTGTTAAATGTTAAATGTCATTCTGGTGTCAAACATAATCATACATGTTGCAGTGACCATGTGAATGGAATCATTCTAGCACTGGAAACGCCAACTTGGGTTGTATACCCCTAGGGAGTTCAGAAGGATAACTGAGTGCACACTGTTCCATTGTCTGGGGGTAATAATGTAGCGCTTTGAGCCGTTGGGTCTGCCAAATTATCAATATTCATTATTGATTATTATTATTATTTATTATTATTATTTTTGTTGTTATTATCATTAGATGGTGAGCCAAATATATGAAGACCTCCATTTGGACATTTACTAAGAAAGGTTGCCTACATATAGGAGGGGGTCGTGGGGTGGTTGGTGAGGTGAAAATATGGGGGTGAGGTGCAGAAGGTGGGGGGCGGGGGCGTGGGGGTGTACCGTATTACTTCTATAACATTTTAATAGAATCAATAATTGATTGTGGACTGCTTAAGAAACTGTATATTACACTAAAGCATAACATTAGTAGGCATGTGGTCGTGTGATTGGGAGTATTTAAAAATAGGTCTAATTATACGTTCTACATTAAATCGAAATTCTCTAAGAAACTAGATGTGAAAATGAACGTATAATATATATTGAATACGGTATGCACAAGTACGATCAAGGAATATAAAGAATACACTGTAGCGACACTGAGCATTATTAAAGGATCATCAGACATGAACGGAATTGAAGATGAGGCTTTAATGATATATTTGTTTTATGATATTTCATTGTTAAATGTGTGTTCTACCTGATATTATGTTTGATTTGTCTACACAAGTATATTGGGCATCAACCTACATTTTACATATGCCCCACGTGATTTCAATATGTAATATATTCATATTTTATGCATTATTATTAATTTTGTTTATCTCACGATAATAGTACTGGCATTTTCATCTAGCCACTTAATAACTTCTCAGGTAAAATGGACGATAGATTTGTTTTAAACGTGAACGGGAAATGGAACTTCATTCGGAACTGAATTTTCTGCATTATGAGTAAAGAGTACAGTCTCCGTTTCACCGAGAAATTGCGAATGCCACCGTTGCTAATTACGGGTATAGTCGGTATCATTGTCGATGCCAATGCAATGTTCACATACATACAATAGTATACACACACACACACACACACACACACACACACACACACACACACACACACACACACACACACACACACACAC
>JAUTBT010039145.1:0-17507 GCA_032361225.1 Lepetodrilus schrolli
ATTATATATAAATAGACATAGATTTATATATATATATATATATATATATATATATATATATATATATACATACATACATACATACATACATATATTATACATGATTGATTACAAGTATACAATTAACATGTTAAAGAAAAGATAGGCCTGCCTTAATGTAATTAAACAATTTAAATAGTAATGAGGAATAATATAAGTTTATAATTGTAGATGTACCAGTGCAGTGTGTATGCTATAGACTGTAATGAGTGTGTTCTGTTAAGAGATAATGGCTCTAGCCGGGATCTGTATATTTTTTAAAAGATTACACTAACTGGATAATATGGGGACTATTATTCATATTTAAAATAACTGATTAGACATGTACACGACTCCACAGATACGTGCGTCCTTTGGTTAACTAGATATCTGCAGCCTTTTCTCGTTTCTTAACACGCAGTATCCATAGTTCTCGTCGTAAAACCTACTGTAGCTACAATATTTACTGACATTTTGAAGGGGGGGGGGGGGGGGGAACCAGCTCATTTTCCGGCAATTTCAAAGGTAAACAAGCGCATGGTCGTTTCCGACCAATTTACACCTCTGAATTTGTTGTTTTACGTCACAGTGGAAATCTTTCACCCATATGCTTACATGACGAATCTTTCTTAGAACGTACGTAGACACTGCCAGTGTCATTGGGAACGACGTCGTTATATAGCTGCTTGATGTTTGTTCAGCCTTTGACACTGTGGACCATAATAAAGTTCTAGATCGTCTGCACAGACTGTGGACTCGCAGACACGTGGGATGGTTTCATTCATACTGGTATGGTGGTTTGTGATACTAAATCAGAAGAGTACTTCCTCTTGTGCGGAATACCATGGGGATCTGTCCTTGAACCGGAAATGTTCACTTGGATAATTTATTATATTTAATACAACGTAGTGTCTGTCGATAGAAATCCAATATGGAAGCCAGATGTCACATGATATAACCAACGGAACTGTCCGGGGATGGGAGATTGATGTTGTGACGTCATATAGTGCTACCGTTACTAGTACTAGGTCTTCTTTAGCCCTTGGGTCCGCACTATACTATCTTAGGGTTAGGGTTAGGGTTAGCGATAGCGATGTAATTACAAATATTTTGGACACATTTTATAACAACAAAGCTGATCGCGAACATCGAGTAATTTTTCTATTGAAGCGGTGGTAAAATATAACTGAAGAACTCACGGGCTGAAGCGTCCGTAAAAGTACCAGACTCATTCCGTAATGGCATCAAACTCCTTACAGGGTTTCCACGGCAAGTGGAGTGATAAGACTTCGAATTGATTTGATTGATTGAAGTTTGGTGTTTTTACAGTCGCCTTCCAGCATTGCTGATTTCGGCAGACTGGTCCCACCTTGGGACGCATGTGTGGTAGGGGGGAATGGAAACTTTGGATGTCTTAGCATCATATTTTTCTATTTACCACTTGGTATGGGTGTTGCCTCTTTTGGGAGCAGGGAGTGCCAAGTGTCCAGTTGTTCGCTTGGCGGGAGAGATGGCATATAGGCCTGCATATTTATGTCTTTCTTTCTTTCTTTCATTCTTACATTATTTCTTTCTGTCTTTTCCTCTTTCTCTCTCTTTCTATTTCTCTCTCTCTCTCTCACACACACACATACACACACACACACACACACATACCACACACACACCACACACATCTGGTTTGCACATCAAACACTGTAACCTGTTATTTCACACGTAGACTTACCTCAGCCTATAAGATAAAAAAGCAATAATTCTGACACAATAATAATCTAAATAACTTATTCATAATCTCTATCTATGACTTGCTACGGTTTATTGACTTCCTACATTTTTAGGATAACAATTACGACAAGATATAGACAACAAATGTCTATTTGTGTCTACGTTTTTCGAGAATAATGCTTTCATAAAGATTGGGGCCATGATTCGAGCTGACACAAACAGATTGTGTAACGCACATAATACACACATGATGCACACAATATAGACAGTAGTGCTGATGTTAACACTGTCAGAACCTCCTGTACTGAACTGTGCTTGCTATGATTAGCACCACAATAGATAACAATACAAATAGAAAGAGCGACATTATTTTTACGTGCCAACATACATACTGTCTTTCACAACTCATTTACACTCAAGTACTCATCTCCACAAAGCAAAGCATAGCTATCTGACACTTTTATAGTTTGTATTTTCCTTTTATCTTTTTTTTTCTCTAAATTAGTAAGACATTTCTCATTGTTTTCTTATCACAGGAGAGTAGCTAGTGCTTCAGCCTACACAATAACAATTGTGAGTTTAATTCAAACCTTTCTCCAAAGTGGAGAACGATTCTAAATACAATGGTTTCTGGATTCCAACAAAATACGCAGACAAAAATTAATTTCAATATTCAATAAATACAATCATAATATGCTTTCTATTATCAATGCTGTAAATTAATCATAATATGCCATCTATGATCTATAAATATGCTATAAATTAATCATACTATTGCTGTAAATTAATCATAATATGCCATCTATGATCTATAAATATGCTATAAATTAATCATACTATGCTGTCCATTTTCAAAATCTTGGATAAAATAAATCTCAATATAATAAATTGTGACAAAATTAATACCACACTTTCCTTCTTATCGTGCCTTAAATTCCTGATAAAAAAAATAGCATTACGACATCTTAATATGACTAATTTCTGTCATTATCCTTAACCCTACACATGTGGGAATTATCTATTCCAGGAATTTCGTATGTCAGTTTACCTGGGAGTTTAGCAAGCTCCAATGTATACTCAACAAAATAAATTAAGGGCAGACAGATTTTTGTGGGTGGCGTTTCTACCAAATTTCAGAGCTAAGCCTTAGGAATCTGATGTCATTGTTCTGTCACTGTGTCTGTAAGTTACTAAAGAGTACATGGAGTCTGTACATAATTAGACATTCTTCGTTGTTAAAATAATATAAAGCTAAATGTATATGTCCAAAAACACTACCGGTCCTTTCAATCAATTTGTGCTGAATTAGGCATAGACACAGATATTTAGGGCATCTCCGGTTGCCTTCAGCATGGAGAGGGTTAAACATGATGTGGACTATTGCGGTGATTGCTAAACAGACCGGCACTTCAAAATGTACAGAAATGTAGGTATTGCATACCTGGTTAGCAGGACGTGTCAAATCTATTGGAAACTGTCGAGTAATGACCGAGTGTTTTATGGTTCGTTTTCGGCCAATCAGGAATTACTGAGTAAAAACGGCAAATGATGTGGTATTCCTTGGGACGATAAAAGTTAACATTGTTCCTAGTTAAAATGCACGATGTTCTTAAACCTTGTACATTGAATAAATGGAAAACAAATAACATGATAACCATCTAGTCTGGCACTGCCAATGCTTGAATTCTAGCATGAGCACTTTTGTTTTGATTGAATTAGTGCTTTATGTTTGACAACCATTTTTTGTGCATTTTTGTTCCCACAGAAAAGTCTGTTAACCCCAAAATGCACTGACTTGGTCAGACCTGAGAACACCAATAAAGGGTTAAAGCTGATCAGAATGGCAGCTGAGTGTAATAGTGTTGACAGCAGGTTGCAATAAGTCTATTAACAGGTACTTGCCTCTAATCGTATCAATCTTTTTTGCATAAGGTAAATTAGATCATTTTACATATTATTAAAAAAGATTTTTTAAATAGGATGATATCAAAGCAAATTTATCTCAATGACTGGGAATGTGCTGATAATGCATATAAAAATTAATTAATGAGCTGAAAATATTTAGTCTTAATGACCTGGGATTTACTATTTTCGGTAATTCAGTTAATGGTAGATGATCTGCTTATGGTGGGAGGAGAGCCTAAAAAGGTGTATGTTTCAGGAAGACCCGCAAACCATAGCTGATGCAGATGGCCTCCTAAGGAAATAGAATGTTGGGAAATATAAATCAGAACTTTCACTTTGGGATTTCAATGTGCCAATCCTAAATTCAGACAATTACAATACATATAGGATCTCATGAGTTTTCATTTATTACAAAAATGTATTAAATTAAACGAGATGGAAAACCTGCCAAGCATAATACAAATTTTGCAGATTTTAATAAATTCAACAATAAATTCAATAATATATCAACACAAATGTGAGATTCTATTATCACATAACTATAGAAACTATCAAAATATCAATTTTTCAGTCACAAACACTTAATAGGGAAAGGTCGTAGGAACTAGGTTAAAGCATGCAGACAAAATATAGTTCAAAGTAAATGTGTAAATATTAATAAATATAGACATAGGTATGTGTTTGTATATTTAATTGAAGAATTTTTTTAACTTAACTTTTTTAACTTAATATTCAATAAATTAAGTCCCAAGAAGAAGCTCTACAAGAGGTCCAAAAAGATTTTGACATCGCGTATGAATAGAATACAATATGGTGATTAATTCATCATGTTATTTCACTAGTGAAATATCTATTGCATTGGTTTATTTTAATCCCCGACTCTACTAGTGAAATATCATTAGCATTGGTTTATTTTGCTACCAGACTCTATGTTATGTGATAAAAAACATTACATCAAACCAATGTCGGATATTTTAGTAGTAGAATTGGACTTGAATGTACCAACTGAGAGTTAGGTAATGGATGGGTTCTACCATCAATCTTGTAAAGCAGGCTAACGTGCAATCCAGATTCAGTGCAGCTATTCGCTCTCACTGATGAGCCAAGCATAAAGAGCATAGGGGAAACTAGCCAAGAAGAAAATATTAAGGCTATAGTCAGAAAACACTGGGATTAGTAGAGATTATTAATCAATTAACCTATTGCAAGCTGTTAGTCCCCCGGTCAATCGACACAGAATATAGGTAGGCTTAGAGTTGGGCATGACTCGATTATATTTAAATTAGCCATGTGGTCAATGTCCGTCAAGCATATCTTAGCAAATCAAGCGTAACGCAGGTGACGACCTTGTCTTCAGGGATAACCCTGCTATCGTGAAACCATGTGCTTGGAAGAAAAGCCAACAGGAATGTCCTGGGTCTACTCCGTCGTCTGTTTGCATGCTCTTCACACAGCAAATATTGACAGGCATTTCAAGCAGGGCTTGAAATTATGTACCCATAATGTACTAAATTTAGATGGTTTTTTTCTGACAGATCTATCACTTTCCCCGTCTAATGTTTGACGTGTTCAGTCACAGCACGTAAACAAGGCCAACACAGATAGAAAATACTATGAGCAAGATTAAATATGAAAGAAAAGACGTCGAGAGGCCAATATACTACTGTATCTACTGCAGAACAATGTCTAGCACTAGAGGAAAGGAATCATATTCACAAACATCTGATAAGCATGTAGTGGTAATCTACAATTCTACTCTGTTAATTCTTGTGTTTTCAAACCAGAACAAAAGCCATACCTGACAGAAATACCTGTCAACAAGGAGAGGTGCTGAAACACGCCAAAGAACTATATTTTCTTCCAACTTTCAAAACATTAGCAGATGATCAACTCGTGGTCATCTCAACAAGCTTCAAACAGTGGAAGGAGATTGGTGCTAAGTAAGATACATACATATTCACTTCTCTTCAGACGCTTGCCACGTTAAATCAGCATTGCTGATAACAATCAAAACAGCTGGGAATCGGCTTGGAGTAAGTAGATGGCACTCTCACATTGTATAATGCTGTGAATGTCAGAATGTTTCACTAGACATGAAGGTGTTGTACATGTACTGATTTAAATCACTGGACAGAGAATGTCCCGAGCCTTGTAGGTAGATGATGAAATGACTGACATAGGAACCATCTTCATGTGTGATGTGTGTATGATCATACAGTTTCTGTTTAATGAATCTCATCTATGGTGAATGAAGCTGATCTATGGTGAATGAAGCTCTATGGTGAATGAAGCTCTATGGTGAATGAAGCTCATCTATGAAGCTGATCTATGGTGAATGAATCTGATCTATGGTGAATGAATCTGATCTATGGCGAATGAAGCTGATCTATGGTGAATGAAGCTGATCTATGAGGAATGAAGCTGATCTATGAAGCTGATATATGGTGAATGAATCTGATCTATGGTGAATGAAGCTGATCTATGGTGAATGAATCTGATCTATGGTGAATGAATCTGATCTATGGTGAATGAAGCTGATCTATGGTGAATGAAGCTGATCTATGGGGAATGAAGCTGATCTATGAAGCTGATCTATGGTGAATGAAGCTGATCTATGGGGAATGAAGCTGATCTATGTATTTTCCATATTGTCTAATTCAGTAATCAAAAGCTTTTAACCTACAGCAATGTTTTCCCCACCGACTTCCAATACCATGTACAATGTCAATACACATGATTTATGGGCGTCCTAACCAAATTACTGCATGTGGCAGGTCCTGAGCATATTCTTTCTAAGACCCATTCATTATCTCCTGTATATACAATGCAAAAACACATACAACTGGAATGTACACCAAATGAGCACAAACGAGCACTATTCTGTTTCGATGCCACGTTCTGCCGAAGTGGCAGCAGGGGTCATAACAATATCAGTGATGTGTATTTGTGCCGTATTTTGATTTCCATGTTTGTATTGTATCCTTTTCCACTTCAAACACTGAACACAAGCCTAGCTGTGAAGTGCGTCTTTGAGTTTGGGTTTAGAATCGTGTACAAGATTGTTTCACTCAGACCTTGGCTAGCAAATTTCAACTTTATATATTTAATGCATGTACTAAACTTCTAAAACAACAAAATGAGCAAAATGAATACAGTGTGCCCTCAATATAACGACCTTCAATGCCATACAGATTCTTCTTATAACACCATCCCCTCTATTTGTAGTTGATCAGAACACCAAAGGGGACCTAGAAAATGCCAAGAATATTTTGGTAAAAGGGACAAATGTGAGGGTTTTAATGTGATCTGTTTCTGGATGAGAAACATTTTAATTTAACTGTGTTTAATGTAACATCTGTGCAGTATTAAAGTGATGGACACCATGTGATCCTTGACTTAATTCAATCTACTGTTGAAACACCCTTGCCAGGTTATTTCTGGACATTGCCCCACTGGTTACTATCAGCAGCATCATTAGCAGTAACATCACGATTACTTCGTTAACCAGCCACAATTTTACTACCAGTCCTAAATGGTTTAAAAAATTAAAACAATTGTACAGGGCTTCAACATATAAATTGTACAGGGCTTCAACATATAAATTGCAATTATTATCAACTCAGTAAACAGCTGCTAAAAGAAATCAGAAATTACACTTGACTGTGGTCAACTCCCCATTATTCCATCTTTAAATTTGAATCAGTTTCAATCAGAACCCAAAATTGTAACGTCATTGGTTTTAAGGCGGTAAAGAGTTTTACAAATCATTGAGGCCAGTCTGGGTTCGACTTTTATGTCATGATTTCCTATTCTTGCATCATGTGCACTCGCGACCTTAACATTCTTGCATCATGTGTATTGGTGATCTTCATATTCTTGCATCATATGTATTGGTGATCTTCATATTCTTGCATCATGTGCATTGGTGACCTTAATATTCTTGCATCATGTGCAATGGTGACCTTAACATTCTTGCATCATGTGCACTGGTGACCTTAACATTATTGCATCATGTGTATTGGTGATCTTCATATTCTTGCATCATGTGCACGGGTGACCATAACATTCTAGCATCATGTGTATTGGTGATCTTCATATTCTTGCATCATGTGCATTGGTGACCTTACCATTATTGCATCATGTGTATTGGTGATCTTCATATTCTTGCATCATGTGTATTGGTGACCTTAATATTCTTGCATCATGTGCAATGGTGACCTTAACATTCTTGCATCATGTGCATTGGTGACCTTAACATTCTTGCATCATGTGTATTGGTGATCTTCATATTCTTGCATCATGTGTATTGGTGATCTTCATAGTCTTGCATCATGTGCATTGGTGATCTTCATATTCTTGCATCATGTGTATTGGTGATCTTCATATTCTTGCATCATGTGCATTGGTGATCATATTCTTGCATCATGTGCATTGGTAATCATAAAAATTAATAATGAAGGCAAAGGCTAATCAGATCAACCAGTAACAGTGACTAAACTACTAATTAACAACATAGGTGTCAGACTACAAAACTTATGGTTCAGGTCTGTATCAGGTCTGAACATCACTGGAGAATACTGACATGTTTTATGGATGTGCATATTATCATACAACAAACCTCTGCTATATATGTGTGCGTTATGCTTATATTGTACATCAACACCACGCCCCAAAATTACGAAACTATTTGAGTACGATTCCATGCTCAAATTATTTCATGCTCAAATTATATATGTGGATTTGTGAATAAAACTTTCAGTTGAGCATGAAATCTTACCCAAAAAAAAGGTTTTGTAATCTCGGGGCCAGAGGTAGTATCATTACTGTACTTACCTTGAGGAAAATGAAAATCTACAGCATAGTCTTCTAGTGATTCATTAACCAAATTTGTCATCTTTCAGCATCTGGAAAATACAAAAACAGGGATATTTTATACAACTTTTAGTAATCATTTTAATGTTAATGGCCCAAAAAATATATTTTAAATATTTCCCCAGATATCAAAAATAGTCAAAATTATTAAGAATAATATAGCATGTGAGTAATTGTATAAATCAGTAAATTATGACTTTTAAAGGTATTTCAATTATCGAGTTTGTAGAACCTGCAACAATCTAGGGTTTTGAATATATGTTGGTGTAGACAAACCATGGAGACGTGAAATATAAAATATAGGCCACCATGAAATATAGACAACATGTAGACAAACCATGTAGAAAAACATGCTCAAGCTCAAATGTTATGTGGAGAATTGTGAACAAAACCCAAGTTGAGGATGAGTTTGTATTCAAAATAGTTTCATGATCTCAGGGTCTGACTTAAACTAACAAGTCTCGGAGGATGAAAGAACATTATTTGTGCCAATCCTACTTCTTGGCATAATATTTATATGAAATGAGCTTCTGAAAGCCCCTCATTCCTCCGAAAACTATTCTTGCAACTATTCATGGCAGACATACTGAATAGGACTAGTTGGGTGAGAATACGTTTTGTGACACAAGACTAGACCAGACTGTGCAGCATTGGAAATCCTCTATGTATTCTATCCTTTTGACAGTGCATGAAGTACCCAGGGACTGAGCTTTGCCCAAAACAAAGTGTGTGGGACAGTATTCTTATGGGAAAAGTTGGCAGAATCAGTCACAAAGCTCATCAGCACTTCAAATATTCACCATGTCTACATAGCTGGGGAACACATTCTCGGATGGTAATGCTATTCAGAGTTAGTTTGGGATGTTTTACATATTAAATAATAAGGCACTAACAAGGTACTTTACCGCCCTCTGCATCTCCCCCAGGGAAGGGTAGAACTCTGAGCTACGCATGACGCCATTTACTACCCTTCCCATAATGGCTTACATTTATCCTGCTGGCAAATGGTACTCTAGCTGCATAGAGAGTTGTCTTCCCGTGTGCCTACTTTTAAACCAACTAATTAAAACCTGTGTTATTAACAGCATTAGTACGTAACAACATCCCAAATCAAATTCTTGCGACAGTGCCTATTGTTGTTACTGATAGGTAGGTGGAGCTAATACATGTTAGGACACATCTGATTGGACTATGACTGCCAACCACAGTGCTTTGATCTTGCTTTGCCACAAAAATCAGGGCTTTGATGGCAAGGGATCATAGCGAGCAAGCAAATTAGATCACCTGACGTAGGAAAGATGCATCCTTTGAGACTTAATGTTTATTCATGTGCCCTTTACTGGATACCTATAATGCACTGCTACTTCAAACCATATTTATTAATCTGAACTGCTACCTCAAACCATATCTATTAATCTGAACTGCTACCTCAAACCATATCTATTAATCTGAACTGCTACTTCAAATTACATTTTCAATCTGAAGTTCTACCTCAGATTATATTTTAAAACCAGAACTGCTACCTCAAACCACATTTATTAATCTGAACTGCTACCTCAAACCACATTTATTAATCTGAACTGCTACCTCAAACGACATTTTCAATCTGAAGTGCTACCTCAGAGATATACTTTAAAATCAGAACTGCTACTTCAAACCATATTTATTAATCAGAACTGCTACATCAAATACTTTCTTTTTTGTCGCATAGTTGTGAAAGATTCCCACTGTGATGTAAAACAATAACTTACTCATTCATTCATTCATTCATTCATTCACTCTATCACTCACTGACTCACTCATTCACTCACTTACTCACTTTTAAGTCAGAACTGCTACCTCAATTTATTTTTCATCTGAACTATCTCAAATTATATGTTTAAAATCTCCAAGAAATTAGCTATCAGCTTGTGGTTAAGTCATAAACAATGGACATCCTGATCCCTCCAGTTACACTGACAAGAAGGCCATGTGTCACCATTCGAATCTTCTTAACAACTGGACACTTTTACACCTTAACTGGGAGCCACCATTACTTCCAATTCACCAATTGTTTATCCCAATTAAAAAATGATCCTGGTTAAAAGCTGGAGGCTGCTTCATGGCCTGTGTTGAACCTCATCCATGGCTGAATTTTGGCCTGGTCAAATTGAAGCATCAGAGGTTAAAAACTTGAAGGAATTTTAACAACAGTTTAGTTCCATAGACCAACAAATCATCTTAACTTCACTCCATCCATACCCACTTATACCTGTTAGGACACATTCATCAAACCATTTTGACGTTGAAAACCTCATTTATTGTTTTTAAATCCCACTTGCAAACTCGTGGTCAGGGTTTGTACCTTAAAACCTTTATCACAGAAAAAAGCATTTCTACCAAATACAGATCATTCAAAAATCTACGGAATACATATAATCGGTCATTTTTCATTTGCTGTACAACAGAGTGGGGAATCAAGTGTTTTTTTCTGTAATAATATTTACTGTTTGGGAGAATGTAAGCTAATTTGTTATTGGGAGAGATACTGCAGGGGGTAAGCAGTAAGAACAGAAGTAGACAGCAGAAACATCTTCTATCAGTAACCAGATACGCCCTCTAATTAACCCCCTCAACTCTTATCCTAATCACCTTGTAAAAGGCAGACTGCTTTCCTTCAAACTACTCATGGATGTAGATGGTCTTATTTCCAACAGTTTGCAAAATAATGTCTTCCTGATTTGCAGCTATCATTTTAGTAGCATTTAAATTTATTTTAATGTTTATATGTACTTAATATTTATATGTAAATATATGTATTTGACTTTGAGCATGGATCATGCAAGTGTTTTAATCAGTGAACTGGTAATGTTTTATTTACTCTAAGTCTCATAATATATCAGTGAACTGCTCATGATGGGAAGATAGCCTGAATGTAAGTTTATTCATTGTGCCTCCTCCATGTTGGATATAACCGGAGATGCCCTAAAGAATATTAATCGAACCAATAGGTCATGTCAAAATATCACACTATGTCAAATATCTAAAAAAGAACATACAATTTTTATCTTTAATTAAAGCACCACCAACAATTCACATTTGAAACTGTTGGCAAGTTGTTGTTTTTATTTTATTTTATTTATTTATTTTTGTATCTATATGAAAACATTACTTACATTGAAGGTTAAGTCATGAATGTCTACTGACATTTTGATAATAGGAACATTTTCAGACACTGGTGACAACAATTCAGAAGACTCCAAAATACATAAATGAATATGACAGGGGCATGCAGCTTAAAACACATTTTGCTTTATTGTGGTGGCAATAAGCCATCCTTGTTAAATGTGAAGTGCAATGACAGTGGTGGAAATTGTCATGACATCCAGACAGATTAGCAAGACATAACAAGTTGACATGTAGTCATAACAATGTCAGGCACCTGGGACAGTAGGGTGTTATTAAAGGGACGCAAACAGATTGTGATGTTTGAGACAAATATAGTGTGACTTTACCTATGTTAGTTATCACAATTACATGTATTACAATTGCTCATATATATATATATATATGGTATTATTATAAATATAAATATTTTCACTAGTGCAATTACACAATAGATTTTTATAATTCTATTCATATGCAATACCACAGTCTTTTTCGACCTCTTTTAGAGCTTCTTCTTGGGACTTATTTGTCGAATAGAAAGTTAAAAGATTTCTTCAATTAAATATGCAAACACATTTATTAATATTTACACATCTATTTGGAACTATATTTTGTCTGTGTGCTTTAACCCAGTTCCCAAGACATTTGCCTACATATAGTGTTGGTGACTGAAAATCGATATTACAATAGTTTCTACAGTAATGTGATAAATAGAATCTCACATTTATGTTCATATATTTCTGAATTTATTAAACTGGATGGCAAAAATGATATTATGCTCGGCAGACCATAATATCAGTTTTGCCAACTCGGTTAATAAATTATTTATCATATGACCACTCATATGAGATCCTATATATAATAGAATTCAAAAAATAAAATATGATCATATATATCTACATATATACACCACGACTGTATCTTATTAATAATAATTCTTAAAATTTCTTAATATAGACATTAGTTCCCAACCCACTAACCTTCCACATCCCTTTTCAGTAGGCAATTCCTGTCATTGCATACTTATATTTGATCCACTTTTAACACAGCAATTAAAAACATACATTAGTACAAGAGCTCTTTGAGTGTGGTGAAAGTGCTGTCTAATGATTTACATAATTGCCAAAACCTGATGGAAAGCTTCCTAGCATTTTATAATATAAATTATCAATTTGCTGAACAGAATAAATAGACTATAAAATCAAGATTAAATATTAATGATTGGCATGAATGAGCTGACCTGATGACCTATGACCTATGAAAGTTAATTTCCATTATAGTTGACACTGATAAATCAATTATTCACATTTACATAGACAAATGTATACATGTATATTAAATGACCATGTAATCAAATATTATAGGCTGATGTGTAGTATAGAGTATTATAACATTTTTGTACTTCGCATGATTCCTCTGCTTTTGAAATATTTCTATTTTCATTTTTAGTTTGAAGCTATAACGAAATATTGCAATTTAACACAAATTGATCATGATTTATTACAGTTAACGATCTCAGATGCATCCAATCTGCTATATAAGGAGAAAAGCAAAGGGTGAACATGGTGCAGAACTGATAATAATAATAATAATAATAATAATAATAATAATATAATAATAATAATAATAATAATAATAATAATAATAATAATAATGGCTACTTATAATGCACCAAATCCACCCCCTAAGGCATGCTCAAAGCACCACATCACAAGGGTTCAGTGATAGAATAGTAAAAAATATATCTAATATCTATAACAAGGGAGGACACTTGATGCTCCCTCAACACTCTGACTGAAAATTTCAATGTGCATATCTATGTTATTGTCAAGCTCTGTAATTGTCTTAATGTTACCATTTCATGATCCCTGTGGGAGCAGTTCTTATCATAAATACCTCTGAAGTAAATCGTACCTCTGATAACCATGAAACAAGTTATTGAAATTTACAAAAATATGCAATAAATCATCCTAATTGCTGAGACAGAAGTTCAAGGGCTCAATGTACATTCTCTCTTCTGGTTTGTTAAAAATAAATAGTAAATAGTCTTGAGGGAAAATCAAAGCATTGCTGTCTGTTAGACAGCGTATTTTGAATGAACTGTTTCGAGTGCACTGTCAGAATACAATGTTTAGCTTTGAATTTCCCACAGAGCACGGTCCAGATATTAACTTTACTGAGACCAATGAATTGCACAGTATCATTTCTTTACACAGGTTTTTGGAATCAAATAAATCAAATATATTGGTAATAACCACTAATGGATTTAATGAAATCATTATATATCCTCGTAAATTGGCTATGCATATCAAGAATTGCATTTAATTAACAGTAGTCATGAATAGATTCAATAGTATGGTTCGAGATTGAAAAATAATTGTGTTGTCTGCAAAAACATTCAAGCATGTGGGACAACTTAACTAAAATATTTATATGGAAAAGCAGTTAACTCATCACGGAGTATATGGCAAGCTTCATCTGGTTTTATGCTCAGGAAGCTGAGAAGTAACTGTTAACCATTTCAAGAATGTAGCAAATCATTACAACTTGTTACTGTTAACGATCTCAAAGATACATTCACTCTGCTACATGAGGTGATAAGATCAAGAGGTGGAAGACTGATGATTTAATTGGCAACATAAGCCCCTGGGTAATGCAATATGCATGTAGAAATAATATGCAGTAAATAAATAGAGGGTGTGTATTTTCTACAAACCGAAAATTGATATTCTCTGTACATGTTTTTAAAGCAGGTCTATTGGAGGAATTGTCATAACACATACAGAACCATTGTTTAGACTCCATATATCATTTTCAAACATACATGAATAAAATAATAAAATTCTTTATGCAGCATTATAAATGACCTTGAAATATATTGATGAAAATAATGTGTATTTACAACATAAGCCAAGCAGAATATAATTTCAATCAGAATGACAAATTGGGCATTGCTTATCTGGCTTATACACAGATTTCTGGTTATTCTGGAAAACGAGATGAAAATAAACATTACTCTAGATATCAAGTGGTACACACATCGGATCTAGTTCTATTGAAATTGTTGATGAGTCATTATCATCCTATCAGCATCTGAGGGTATTGGAGGCCATGGAGAACATATACAGGTCATCTCAATGCTAACAGTATTACTGGTAGTAAGTAGCTTTGCCATGAACGTGAGGAAGCATCTAAATACTCAAGAAGGTACCGAGTCTACATGGTTAACAAAGTGGCGTGATGGAACCCGGCTCAATCCACATGTAACATGCATTTGGTGGATGCTCCACACACGGTGATCACTTACAAGAATCTTTATTGATAGCATAGAGACTCATTGTATACCAGCCAAATGTCCTCGCACGTAGTTTATGCTCAATAACAGTAAACATACACTCAATTTATTGTCAAACCAATGCTTAATGTACAGTTGAGAGACTATACTCAAATCGTCTGCAATATAAACTCGCCCTATACAGTTCAAGTGTTTTCAAACCTTAGTGTTAACTAACAGTATTTCGTTTTGGGGTTATATTTATTCAGAAGAAGGGGGAGAAGGAGAGATCCGACTTGCATGTGAAATTTGATTGTCTTCAGGGGAAGTCTTTGAAACAATTTTTAGGGAGATGCAACATTTTAGATGATCAATGAGCCAGCAAATGTAAAGCTTTGGAGGGAAATACCCTGATCATTAAACATTAGACCAGACCTTGACATTCAAAACATATTTTATTATTTTTGAAGGTATTTGCCCCTGGTGACCTTGACCTCAAATGTGGCAGGTTGAACGTCATATCACTGTGTACATACACACAGTGCCGATGCCTAGGACCTCACTTGAACAGCTATGATTAGCACCTCGTCTGTCTTGCCGGAGGTGTTGAAAAGCTCATATCATTGCTCATAACAAATCCTATAACTGTTAGACATCCACAATGTATACCTACCAGATGTCCAACAGTATAAATATTAGATACTGAATCCTAAAAAAAGAAATGTAACCTTTTTTGTTAGTATACGTTTTCATAGGTAAAATCTAGAGCTGAAGGACAAGTACAGACTAATCATTTAATTAGTTTCTGAGGTGATGCAGCCCCATTCCACAGAATGATTGCGGGGATAATAAGGGAATATGCCAAATAGATTCCAGGTTGTCCTTGAACTCAGCGAGTCTATTGCATTACATCAGGATCAACTCTTTACTCTAACTACAGGGGTACCAGTGTTTGGTGCCCAAATGCCGTTTTCTACCAGGGCCCTGTTGCACAGAACACTTGAAGCTACAATTGACTGCAAGTTAAATTTTAGGGACCTGCTAAACAGTAAATCTATTGCATCGAACATTTTTATTGCTACAATACTTGAGAATCTGGTTAGCTAAAACTATAGTAGCGATAAAAGTGCTTCGTGCAAACAGACTTACACTAATAGCCGTTCACTACAAGTGTTCTGAGCTATGATAGATAACCAGCATTTCGGTACCAGTTAACCTTGGTAGACATCAGTATTTGGGTACCAGTTAACCTTGGTAGACATCAGTATTTGGGTACCAGTTAACCTTGGTAGACATCAGTATTTTGGTACCAGTTAACCCCAAGTAGACATCAGTATTTGGGTGCCAGTTAACCCCAAGTAGACATCAGTATTTGGGTACCAGTTAATCCCAAGTAGATTTCAGCATTTTGGTATCAGTTAACCCCAAGTAGACTTCAGCATTTTGGTACCAGTTAACCCCAAGTAGACATCAGTATTTGGGTGCCAGTTAACCCCAGGTAGACATCAACATTTGGGTACCAGTTAACCCCAGGTAGACATCAACACTAGTTAACCCCAGGTAGACATCAACATTTGGGTACCGGGTAGATAATAGTTAATCCCAGGTAGACATCAGCATTTGGGTACCAGTTAACCTCAGGTAGACATCAACATTTGGGTACCAGGTAGATACTAGTTAATCCCAGGTAGACATCAGCATTTGGGTACCAGTTAACCCCAGGTAGACATCAACATTTGGGTACCAGTTAACCCCAGGTAGACATCAACATTTTGGTACCAGGTAGACACCAGTTAACCCCAGGTGGGCCTGGTAAAATAATCAATGAGAGTTCCATTTCAAAATGTTAGGGAGGGGTTGATGGTCAGGGGGATGCCTTTAGGGGAAAGCCAGCTAGGTGTAACGGTGCATGAACGCACACAAACAGCCACAGACTACATGCACCATTTCTCTCGGTAGGCAAACTCTTTCCAGATCTCACTGTTGTAATGTTGGCCAAATGAGATTCTCCATCAAACCTGCCATGGCAAAGCATTCAATTTATTGTTTTACGTTGAAGCTGGAATCTATCACCCATATGAGACACCACATTCAAGTGCCTTGCCAGAATGTGTAGGATACGAAGAATTAATGTTTATATTGACCAAATGTTCAGTAAACATGGTCAGGCGATGCTACTATTGATAGCCACTCAATGGAATTACTAGCAGTAATATAGATAACTAGATAGTGGGTATATTAGCGTACATCTGTGACAGTTTATGGTATATGAGTAAAGGTGGTCACTCATGCAATTACTGATGTTAAATCTATAGGTAAAGACTAGATCGTAGATATACTAGATGCCATATGTGACAGTCAGTTGTATGTGTACTACAATTTGCATCCTACATTTTAGTTTGCTTACAAGTTTCACAGAAAATGACAATGTAGTATGAGTTAGTCCTGCACCATCAGATTTTTTTATATTTTTTTTATTTATTTTTTTGGATTGGGGTTTTAAGTCGCTTTCAAGATTATTTCACTTATATCACGACTTGTCAGTTTAGGGCAGGAGGAAACCCGC
>JAUTBT010039156.1:0-17507 GCA_032361225.1 Lepetodrilus schrolli
TTGTCGGCTGCTGCATTTTTTCTTACGAATCTTTGCCTGCAAACAGTTCTAGAAATACTCCTCCAAATATAGATTTTCTTTGGTTTTCATATGTTAATTAAATGTTTCAGTGTGTGTGTGTGTGTGTGTGTGTGTGTGTGTGTGCGTGCGTGCGTGCGTGCGTGCGTGCGTGCGTGCGTGCGTGTGTAGAATAGAATTAATCACTGCACATCAACAATAACATTATTATATAACATTTAACAGCTAAGTAAATGGTAATATGTAGTCAATCATCAAATACACTTTAAAAGTTGCTAAAATATCATTTTAAAAATATCGTAAGTATAGTAAAACTACATACACGTCTAAGTAGACTACATAGTATTACCGTATTTCATCCATAGAGATTAAAAATAATAATTTCTGATCAATGTGGTTCAATGAGAAATGCACGAAAACTGAAGTGTTTATGTTGCCACCTAAAATATCCCACACATATCGTATAAATATATACTACCAGCATTGCATACTTTGAAAATTACTTACACAGTGACATATCTTCATTCCCTTTCCTTTGAATCCGCGATATAATTCGCTCGCCGACGCTCCACATTGGATGCACTGTAGATCTATCTTTTTCATGTTTTGTTATTTTGTAAACTTCCGGGTAAGGGACTGCACTCTAAACTAAGACTCTGCACATAAACGTGCGCTTCCTTTTCGAGCAAAGACTGGATGGTAATCAGCCGATGATGTCGAACTGAAGGCAAACGAGGACAACAAGCGCTTGGCACATCACGATCTAAATGTTTCAGGCCTCTACCAGTTCCTAAATAACTGTCCTAAAGCATGCAGCAAGACGGTCAGACAGACGGTAAAGTAAAAAAGATCACACAATCATTGGATAAAGAGGAGTTTACATTGAGGAAAAGGCTTCCACCAAAATGGCCCAAACGTAAAAATGACGTTTACGTCAACACAAAATCAAACTTTCAAGCACAGCTGAAACGTTGTCAAGTTTTATTAGACAACGGAAATGAAGTCTACATTCACGGTTTAGGCGCAGCTGTCAATACGGCTATTAATTTGAGTCTGCAGTTGAGAGCCAATGGTCAAGGAACGGTTGAGGTATATTGTCGTACGTCCACTGTTGAGTTAACGGATGACTTCGAACCTAACAATGATGAAGGCGAGGCCGACACGCGTTTCAGGAACACTTCTGCTGTCCATATCAAGGTGCATAGACCACAGCTTCCAGACAGTAGAACAAGGACTTCTACTCTTGTAGAGAAACCTTGAGAGAGACATCAGGCATATACATCAGTGATACGGTTTAGCAACCATGTGCTCGATATTTGATACACAGACCGTGTAGATCGACTCAATTAATTCAAACCCTCTAATAGTTCGAACACCTAACGTAAACGCCGAAATACGAACATGACTACCCTAAAAATACGAACATGACCATGTGAGTGAGTGTGAGAGAGAGAGAGAGAGAGAGAGAGAGAGAGAGAGAGAGAGAGAGAGAGAGAAAGTGTGTGAGTGATAAGTATTTTATCAGTGTTCGAATTACATTTGAAAATCTGCATTGTTAAAGGTTTCTATGTGACCCCCTGCAAATTACAAATTTGACCACCATTAACATTGAGCCTATATATGTACATGCAACATTGTTAACTAATAAACTATGCTATATTTATTCATTTATTGTTGTATATAGAATTACACATGTACACATAATGTCTGAATCACCATTATACACTACATAATATTATTCTTTAAGCAGTTAGGCATTCACAAAAATGATCAAATACAGGATGTATGTTTTACACTCATAATGCTTTTATATGCTTTATCTTGTGAGGATGAGATTATACTAATAACGAATTAAAAAAATGAAGTGACATTGAGTAAAGCTACGTAAAGCGACGTAAAGCAATAATTCATTCATTCAAATATTTAGTCAAAGTTACTAACTACGACGGTTGTAATACCGTACACCTGTACAGTACCACACAGTAGTCGTTCAATCGTATTAAAACTTTAACGCACGTGACACTCTTCCCGGAGATCATTTTAAAAAACTGAGAAAACGAAAGTTTTAGGGAAGTGTACGGCATTATATGATTACACGTGAGTATTGGAGACACTGACTCTAATTACGGTAGGTCAATTCGCAATGCACTAGATCTACTGCAAATACGTACGAATGTTGTAGTTGATGCACATGTAGGCCTACAGGAATCCTCAATTTAAATGTAACTAATTTAGCTATTTCCACTTCGATTTATTTCAACTTCATTCTTACAAGAAGGATCCATTATATAAAAAAAAAATTATTTCACCCATACGCCCACCCCACATGTTTTGTGTTCACATACGTACCTGATTGTATTCTAGACCTGGTTTCCATCGGTAGGTGGTACGCACTAGGACTAGAATCATTCTTCACTCACAATACTAGACTGTCATTAATAGGAAGGTCATCATGGCATCGACGAGTGAAAGAAATCATACTAAAATACGAATATTAATCACTAGAAGCTCAGTACTTATGGTAATTGAGCGTTGAAAATAAATGTTATTGTGTTTGTGGTGGCACATGGTCAGGTTGAAATTAAGCGTGATCGAGCTCGGCCAATGCGTGGATGAATGAGCGAGAACCTGAGAGTATCTACGATTCGCTTCCGAGACACAGGCAGAAAAACTTGTGGTGTCACCTCAGGCATTTTATTTTTCAAGCAGCAGAGAATGGGTACCCAGTAAGATGACATGCTCATGTGAATGATCACTTTATAGCGCTGGAAACAGCAACTTGTGCTGTATACTCCCCAGGGAGTTGAGAAGGAACACTGAGTGCACACTGATCCATTGACCGGGGATAATTTTATGTAGGCCTACAGGACCAGTCTTTAATAGAACAGGTATGCCGGAATAAGAATTACATTAACTTTCCTCCCCACACTTAGTACTACTACTAGTACTGCTACTACTACTACTACTACTATTATTATTATTGTTTACCTCCACGTATAAAAATAGCGAGATAAAAAATAAATAGATATAAAATATGAAAATATAGAAGACCAGTTGAAAACCAGTGGGACATGTACCTTGTCAAATATACTTGTGATAACGAATGTAAATACTTTCAGGTAAATATACGTGTCACACCTTGTTCTCACCCAAATACTCCTATTCAAAATATCACCCTAGTGTAGATAAGCAAGTCTAGATATTTGGAGAACAAGTCGGAGGCAAAGGGGCTCGGTGATAGAATAATTTAAAAAAGTTTTATAGATATTGTAGATCTAAAGAAAAAGAAGAAAGTAATTTATGTTTAAAAAAATAATAAATAAAAAAAATAAAAAAAATAATACAAATCATCAGTCTAGGTCAGCCTCGCCTCGCAATCTAATATCTATAATATTAGAATGCGAGGCGTGGCTGACCTAGACGTATCATGTCCGCGTTTATATTATTATTATTTTATTTAATTAAAATTTAAAAAAAAAAAATATCATACCAATCAATATAACTTATAATTAAACTATTTACTTTCACCCTTTGAGACTATGGATAGTCTACATGATTGTATGCACATCAAAAAGGTGCACGACAATTACGACATGCTTGAAACGTGTTTACGACTTGCCGTACACTGACATTGCTATTGGTGACAAGAATGGCGGACGGTAAGCTTTATTTTTCAGTGCTTCTAACTTTCAATGAAGTTTTGTAGGCATTCGTATTAATGTTCACTTATAAAATTAGTTGAGGAATATTTTGTGGACGCGAGCACTTACTCAAGTGTACAATTTGAGAAGAAAGTATGTGTTGTTTTCGTCTTCTAAAAATCAATACCATTTTCAGTAATGTTGACCCCACGTTGTGGGTGTTGGACTTTGCGTCCCAAAGGCTGTTAAAAAAAATACCACCGTGAAGTTTGTAACTCTTATTTTTGGAAGATCCGAGTATAGTATGCTAGTAATACCAGCAGTTTTCTTACTGTAATGTGTAGCCATTTGCGAAATAATCAATGAGAACATGTTCACGTCTGTCCATTATTGATCAATCCTCTTGTGTCAAGACGTTGAGCGCCAGGTTCAAAATCGACCTATTTGTTTACGTTGAGTAGTGCAAGGTCACAGACCCAAAGAACAGACATTATGACTATATGATTGATTGTCTAGTGGTAATCCACAGGTTGGGGAAAATGACAGATCGACCTATAATATCTAGAACAAGCTTAAAACAATAATATTGGCATAATCATGACCAACTTGAGCAAATTTACTCAGAACGATATCAAATCACCAAATATCACCTTTTTTCCCATTGAGTAAGATTTAAGAAATAACTGCAATATAAACACTAATCCATCCTTCCAGTTATTATAAGCTTTAACAGGTAACATACAGTTATCTCCACTTGTTTGTGCATTGTCAGGGTGTAACCTAGCTACGGTTACATAGCTCTATGTCGTGCTCTATTTCTATTCTTTACTATTTCTATTTTATTGGCAACATAGAGCTACGGTCAGTCGAATATGTGAAAGCTTATATTACGCCTAGGATCCAGGGCGAAGTTTCACATGCTAATAATTCTTAATTAACCCTCTCCCTGCTGGATTAGACACAGCCACAGCTCTTTAGGGCATCTCCGGTTGCCTTCACAATGGAGAGGGTTAAATAAGGGGTAGGCATGTATAACACCACCGATCAATTCACTGCTTAGCTTCAACTCTGCATACATATTTTCTAAATGACCTACTCTTTCATAAATATCCAGAGGTTTTCTGTTGAAGGTTCCATCTTTTCAAACACATGCAGGTCACCATATTGGTTTGACCGTTTTAGCTCCACACAGGGTCGTGAAGATCTGAAATTTTTTTTCTGGAGGTAGTAGTTCATGAACATGTACAAACAGTTTGATATCTGAGGTCCATGTCACACTTTATAGCTAACACTGACCAACTTGGGCAAGAAAATGGAAGTTGAAAATTTTGGGAGTTCAACAGAAAGCCTCTATGTTTATGACAGAGTAGGCAATTTTGAAAAATATATATGCAGGACTGATGCTAATGCTTAGTGAATTGATCGGTGATGTTATCCATTCCTGCCTTTATTTTATTTGTGAATTACAAGCATTTGAAAGTCTGCCCAGGATCCTAGGCTTACTTTCTGCATTCACATATTCGACACTATCCGTAGCTCTAAGGTCCCAATAAAATGTAAACAATAGTAATAGGGCACAACATTGAACATAGAGCTAAGGTGTAGCACAGTCCTAAATGATGTGGCCTAATCATGCTATAGTACTAGTAGCTACTGATTTCTACTTCTCTGTACTTGTTGTTTGCTTACTTTCATGGATCCCTGGTGGGTGAGGGCTTAGCTAATGTTAAACATACATCATGCAGCTTTATGTGATCATATATCTTTTAATTTAAGGTCATGTATGGGTGAAATAGTCTTGCTGCGATGAAAACCACTAAATCAATCAATTTAATGTAAGATCATCAATGGTATTAATTCCTGATATTTTCTTCATCTCCCGTAAGATCAAGTACGAAGTGGATCAACAAGCGGGGAGACCCCAGCCCCGGATGTCCTGGAAACAGTGGCAGTCCCCGACATTCCTGATAACATCCAGGTCAGACAGCTACAAGTGTTCGAAAAATATGTCGTTCCATCAGTCCCAGTTTTGTTATTGCCGGTCCTTTGAGTCAGGAATATTTCGGGCAATTTATAGTGAACTGGTAATAAGCAGAGTAATATTAATAATTTTTAGTATTGTTTGATTATCTGATTTTCAAATTATATTGTGAATGATAGATATGCAAGCTGACAAGCTATCTATTCTGTACATGTTTTTCCTATTGTTCTAATATGACCAATTCCATTTTGCAGAAAATCATATCGAATGAGAAAGATATATCTGATACGCCGGCCAAACGTCTGAAGGTGGACCTTCAGTCACTGCCAACACGAGCGTACCTAGACCAGACTGTCGTCCCAGTCTTACTACAGGGCATGTCAGTCCTGGCAAAAGAAAGGTTACTAGAGCATTGGTCCTAGAGCTGAAACGAATATTCACGATATAATATTAAATTATGAATATTCAAATAGTATTCAATAGTAAAATCACATTCGAATATTCAAATACATTTGCAGGAGAGTTGTAGATCGCACGTTTTCCAGTAATACCTTTGATACCCTCTTATTTCAATGTTATTGCTCAATATCTAGTCAGAAAACACATCCATGTAAATTTACTAACCGTACATTTAAGATGAAGGTGACAATAGACCAGAAATGTCACTTTGTAGCAAATTATATTGTAATAAGATTTCAAACGAATATTCGAATACGAAAAGAACACTTACAAATGAATATTCGAATAGCATTTTTTGCTATTCGTTTCAGCTCTAATTGGTCCTCATAATGAAAACAAGCCAGGCTTTTGCACCAATCCCTTTATATTTACTGCAATAATATTTTAATTCATAATATAATGTTACATATCACAAGTTTGTAATGAAATAAGAAGACATATTTACCAGTACCAAAGTTGCCATAAGCTTTTGGTATGTTTTCTGTTAGCTTGGGTGGTATGACTAGTGCCAATATTAATTATTATCACAAAGAGAGAATATGGCCATAGTTATTTGAATTCCTGGTTTACAGATTTTTCTTTGATCGTTTTGGCTTGGGCTGTAGAATATATTAATAAATATATATTGATGTTTTGGCCAGTCGATTGGGTCCAAAATAAAAATAATTGGAGATTATGAATGGTTGGTTGACAGAAAATAAATATTATTGATCAATATAATTGCCAATAATTATTATAAACACAGTACACATAAGTTGTTTAGAGTTGAATGCTTGTCAATGGCAGTAATTGTTATGAATTATATTTTTATTTTGCATATTTACCAGTAAATAGTGAGTTTGGCTTATACTTTGTGACCACCATTGCCTGTTGGTATTTGTTCATGTTCAATGATGTGTTATACAACCTTTTCCTTCACCATTTATTATTATAATTTTCAAAAGACTTGTGCACTGTCGGCAGGATATAATAAAAATAATTATATTTATTTTCCAAAGTGGAGAAAAAATATCGGATCACAAAATTGTAAGCCAGGTAATCAAATAACATTATGGCCTAAAGGAGTTTACATGAAGGCTGCACATTACTTAAAGTTCATCATGTTGATATGTAGTGTGATTTTGCAATTTAGAAACTGCAGTGATAGAGTTTGAAAAATCCCACTGAAGCTAACTAGTAAATACAGTTCTATGTTTCATGTTAGTCAGTTATATGCAATTGATATTGTTGTAAAATTATGCGTACCTAACTTTGGAATATAGAATAATGTCAAACTTGGTTCTAATTTCAGGCCACCAAATCCCATCGAGTTTCTTGCAGCGTACCTATTAAAGAACAAGAATCAATTTGACTGATCAATCCACAAGCCATGGTTTTGTTTCTGATACTGGTAGAGTATTTATTGTTGAGGACTGACTCCATTTCCTAACAAAGACATCACCAAACATTTTAACATTACCTCTCCATTTGTATTTTTTACATCTTCTTGTTTCGCAATTATGGAATAAATCATTTTAACAATTTGACAGTATGTTACGACTGTTATCATTTACTTTCCATAGATTAATTTGTTGTATTCAACTGAACATTTCAAAATTACTGTATCATGTTTATGACGACAACCTATTCATACTCGGCCTTTTCTCAGGCAATGGTTAATCCATAAGAAAATGTAACCGAAGGTACGTTGTCTGAGATAAGTTCAGAGGTGCCTCAACTATTGTCTGGTGGTGGAAGTCAGACTGACACACGTGGCTACCTCACCCACCAGGGATCCATAAAAGGGGTGGGTGGGTCGGTCATCAACTGACATCTAGCATGTGTCTGTTAGCATTGAACCTCTCTAATCCTTGTAGTGAAATACAGCATGTCCATTGGCTGCTTTAACGCTAGCCAGTTAGTTAGCCATATTGGTAATGGACTGCTGTAGGTTCTCTACTTTTTTTTTAGTTATTCATTCTTATCGTCGCAAATGGGTGAAAGATTCCCGCAGTGAGGTTATTCTTAGATTTGAATATCATGATAGTTCAAATGTTATTCTTATCTGGGTCATGTTGTCATGTTCTCAGTTCAGGCATTTCCATATCAGGTGTATTTTTATAGTTCTGCTTTAAATATTTCAAAATATATATTTTATCAATATGGAAAAGAATATTCTCTTGAAGAAATCCTATTGAAGAAAAATACATGTTGGAGTACTGATGATTAAAAAAGTCATTGTTTTAGGTTTCAGTAACTCCTTGTGAATGTATTATGCAGTATACAATATAGTGTATATCTATGCAATACTGGCAATGCATTGTGTCTCTTATTTTAGACATTACTTGGAAAGACATCCACAATTTAACAAATTTTATTATCAGCTGTGGTATTTTATTTGCCAAAAAAAAACCCACCTGTAAAATGTTAAAATAAATTGTCTATGAACATAATTTCCAGTCTGTTCTACCATGTTTACAATGGCATATTTTCACTACATTAGCATACCTTCCATGACATACTGGAGACATGGCTACAAGTATTAGAACACAGGTATTTTCAGTGTCAACTATATTACCATGATTTACGAAGCCATTGCAGCACATTCAATATATGCCATGTTATAGCAGTGTACATTTATGACTAATCCAAAGAGTCTGGAGTCCAGATCAACATGATGAACACCGACTCAATTTCTCTTTAATGAAGGCCAATACCCCATGCATCCTGTTCAAACAGCCGCTCCAATAATAGTGAATAATAAGATGCCAATGTAGAATTCGGACAAACAAGTCTGCCAACATGTAGACTACATCTGAACAAGTCTGCCAACATGTAGACTACATCTGAACAAGTGCCAACATGTAGACTACATCTGAACAAGTCTGACAACATGTATACTCGAGGTGAACGAGTCTGCGAACATGTAATAGACTCAAGATAAACAATTCTGCGCATGTGTACATAAGACAAACAAGTTAGCCAACATGTAGACTACATCTGAACATGTCTGACAACATGTAGACTCGAGGTGAATGAGTCTGCGAACATGTAATAGACTCAAGATAAACAATTCTGCGCATGTGTTCATAAGACAAACAAGTTAGCCAACATGTAGACTACAGCCTAACGAGTCTGCTAACATGTAGAATACTGCTGAAAAAGTGTCAACATGTAGACTACAGACCAACGAGTCTGCAAACATGTAGCTCAAGAGTAACAATTCTGCCAATGTAGACTGACAGAACAGTCTGCCAACATGTAGACTATAACTGAATGACTGCCAACATGTAGACTATAACTGAATAACTGCCAACATGTAGACTATAACTGAATGACTGCCAACATGTAGACTTCACATGAATGATGCTGTGCTGCCAACATGTAGACTCCAATATTTGGAACAATGACAAATGACAAAATACAATTGTAAATTATTTTAATTCAACATAAATAGCAACTATTTTGACATTGTAAAGTTTTGCAATTGTAAAGTATGGCTCTAAAGTATAGTAATTGGATGGTTTTATAATATTAGAATATGAACTTGACCTGTCACACATGAACACATCCACATTTGTTTATTATGCAAAGTTGACTCGTATAGGGGAATATATAATTGGCATGCTCATAAACATGATATATATTAATATATAACATTAAATCACAATGTTCAAACAAAAGATGACACTAAAAAGGTTACAAGTAAACATGAAACAAATACATGAATAAAAGTGAGCATTGTAGAATGTAGAAATCATGAGCATTATTTGAGGAATTCAATGCTGCAGTATTGATGACCACAGATAGTATACATTATCATTTAGTGGTGAAACCATTTATACTTTGCTGTTAAACTGATTTATCGTGTCGCAGTTTTCAAACAATTGGTAAAATGCTATCATGTATTCAATGCATAACAATACAGGCCCCGAAATTATATAACATCTTTGAGCACGTTTTAATAATCAAAATTTTGTTCACAAATCCTCATATTAAAATTTGAGTTGAGCATGAAATGGTACTCAAAAAGATTCGAAATCTGGTCACATAGTATGAGCATGTATTTCTATTCAAAATTGCAGGACACAATTTGAGGGCATTGGAATACATGAAAGAATGTAGAATAACATGAGAAATAATTTGTATTAAGTAAAACTATTCTCTGATTAACCTATGCAAAACAATATGCGGAACTGTATCTTGAGCAACAATATGTCAGTTCAGAGAAATAAATAGTGATTTCTAGTTACTGTGATGTGGGGTCCATTGAAGCCACTTGTGTGGAGTTTTTTTAATACATGAAATAATAATAATTCAAACCAAATTAATTGCAAGTTTTAGATTCCCATGTATGTGCTTGAACACGTAAATAGTGTTTTAAAAAGTGCTCTGGTTAATGAATAATAAATAACACAGACAATTCACTGCATAAGGCAAGTGTTCTAAAGATAACACAGATAAAAATTCACTGCATAGTTGAGATTCATAAAAGTAACATAACAATTCACTTGTTAGTTTGAGTTACCCAAAAGTAACAGTCAGCAATTCACTGTGTAGCTATATTGCAGCTTAAGTGACCTAAAAGTAACACATAACAATTCACTGCGTAGTTTGAGTGTCTTTAAAAGTAACACATATAGGAATTCAATGTGTAACTTGAAACTGATAACAATTCACAACCATAGTTTGGTTGGATGTGCTAAAATTACCATTATTTTAGCAAATATTATATTCAACTGACTGTTGTTTATAGTCAATGTTATTTAGATTAACTTTATATAGTGTACATACTTTTGCATATATATATTTTTTTAATTCACATTAATGCTGGACAATGACCATTCAAGATAAATTCCTGTTAATGTTTGGAAGTTTCCTGAGATGAAATGTTTTTAGTATATATTAATAATCAGTTACATAGCAATAACAATGGCAAGGATATGCATATGTTGGTTCAGTTAATACATTATTATAACAAAATATTCTGTAACATTTATCAATTGTTAAGTTAAAAAGGAAGATGTACTGTAAGTAAAAATTGAATATTTCATAAAAAAAAGGAAGGAATACAAAAAAAAAGGAATACAACAAATAAGCCCATGTGAGACTGCTGAAAAATAACTTTAATTAAATTCAATAGCAATATAATAATATATGTCAAAATCTGGAATCTTGTGGAAACACTAGATGTGAAAATGTAACTTAAAAATTGAATGACATATGGATTGACTCAAGAAGAGTGATTTCTAATAAATAACGATATATTGATGTATTGGTGAATCATGACATCTGTATTATTGGTCTTGATATTTGATAGATTGGTGCGCAATAAGGAATATACTGACTACATGTACATGCCTGCACACAAGTTGATTTACATTAATGAATATGAATTGAATCAATGTGGACAGTTTTTTTATGTCATCATATAGGTGGGATCAATAGATTTCATCAATATTCATATTATATAAAGATCATATATTAAAATTCATATGTACTATAAAAACAGATATTGTCTGACATTGTATGACCTCAGCACTTTGGCTCCTAGTGACATATAAATTATTAATATTATACAAACTAGTCTTTATTATATCTTGAATAAAATAAAAATCAAGATAAAACCAATATCACAGGAATTATGCATCAATAGAAATACCCAAGAAAGAAATATTAAAAAGAAAAGTGATGAATTTGGTGATAACAAGTGAATAAACCCACAAAAACAATTGTATATATAAAATCTATAAAACACTGATAATAATAAAAACTGTAATAAGTAACATAAGTCTGGTAATACATTTTGTGTCTAAACATATTTGCTCCATTCATCAGACACAAGTGGAGTAATAACACACGTTGTATACATTATTATATATTATTATATATGTACATGCAGTGTGATAGGAAATAATGTCTATATTTCCATTTGTTAACTCACCAACTAACATTAATCGGAACCAATAAATTACTGATTGTTTTATACAAGATTTTACATGTAAGTTACTGACTTAATTTGTACCCAGATTTTCTTTTAAAATTGCGTATACTTTTGGTACTTCGCTTTTCCTCATGAATACATGTATAGGAATGCTATAATAATTAGCCGTGATATATTTATCCAGCAAGACTATCAGGGAGTCTTCCATGCGTAGTATTTATCCCCACAGTGACTGCAGTACGTCAGTGATGTACACACTCACAGTGACATGTTCTCCACCATGGCGCACACAAGTTTCTTGAGGTCCTTGGCTCGCATCATGCCCATTTCCAACACTGCCTCGTGGGTCGTCAACTGCGTGTTCTCGTAGCTCATCGAACACATGTCCGTAATCAGAGAGATTCCGAATGTACGTATTCCGGCGTGCTTGGCGATCACGGCTTCCGGTACAGTGCTCATACCTTGAGGTAGAGAGGTATAAAAATGAATACATTGGATAGTGAAAGTACATAGTGAAAGTACATACATAGTGAAAGTACAAAGTTTTAAATTTTTTTTTATGTGTAATTGGGGTTTAGAGTCGCTTTCATAGATTCTTTCACTTATATCACGACTTGTCAGTTTAGGGCAGGAGGAAACCTGCAACATCTGTAGCGCTAAATGTTGCAGTAAGCCTGCGAGCACCGGCTGGTACTGACAAGACCAAGGATGATAACTGCGAAAGTACAAAGTGAAAGTGAAAGTGAAAGTAAATAGTGATGGTACATAGTGAAAATACATAGTAGCATCCTCTAAAACCTGGCTCAGTGTCTCTTGACATACACCAGTGGTACAGGATTGTGTTTCATGAAATGGTCGGAATATAGTCCTCACCTAAATCAGTTCATGCAATGTGCTTTTACTTCGGCAGGAAATGACACAAAACTTGACTTATGCCCATACTACAGATATGAAATGCAGGCCTTGGTACCATGATTTTTCCTACAGTCAGGTTGAATAATAATTAACGTCAAAGATTGAGCCAATCACAGAGCTCCTATTCTTGGAATACACATAATCATTCTTTAGAACAAAAAAATTATAATTGGGGTTTAGAGCCGCTTTCAAGATTCTTTCACTCATATCACAGCTTGTCAGTTTTAGAGCAGGAGGAAACCAGCAACATTTGTAGAATTGAATGTTGCAGTTGGAAAGGTAACTTTCGCAAACAATGATACCAGGCCCCCAGGACACGATTTGAACCCAGGGCCTTTGGCTCCGAACTCCCAACGTGCTACCATTGCGTTACCCCCCTCTTCAGAACTGGGTTCCTGATAAGGGCATTTCCCAGGATTAGATACGTAGTGTAAGAACAGTCACCGAGACTGGATCTCAAGGATGCATTGATAGATGTGAGTCTATTTCCATGCTCATGATCGTAATTGAGGAAGTAGACATGGTAAATACACTGACCCACAGCGTCCGCTCCATACATCCTGAGAAGACGGCTCTCCGCTACGGTTTCAAACGTCGGTCCTCCAATCATAATGTACGTGCCCTCCCGCACGTGCTCACTGAAACCCAGTTGCTTTGCCAGCTGGAGAGCCATCACCCTCAACTCACTGTCATACGTGTCCACGGTGGCTGGGAACCGGGGTCCAAACCTGCAGAATGAATGTTAATTTGTGTATGTTAATTATTTTTGTATGTTAATAAATTGAGCATTATGTCATCAACTTGTTTGTAAATATTTAATCTATTCACACAATTTCGCTTGTTTTATAAATGGAAAATGTACTCATCCCGAAAAAAACACATACCGGTATCAGTAACATTTATGAATAACTCTTCCATTAGCAAGGAGGCTAGTTCTTGCTTGAGTAGGACAGTTGACTCTTCTCCCTGCTGGGCAACTGGAGGTGTCCTCTATTCATTAATCCAGTAGACAGAAGACTCTTTCTACGATACAACTACTGTGACATCCAGCTCCGAAATGTTTTGAGTACAATTTCATGCCCAAGATAAAATAAAAAAAAGGTTTCGTAATCTTGGGGCCTGGACTGTCTGGGATCTCGGGCTACTACATAATGAATTAGTGCTTTACGTCGCAGCGGGAATATTTCACCCATACGCGATGCTACTACATAAACCTACACTGACCGGCGAAGGTAGACCAGTCAAAGTAGACAGCAGAGGTCAGAGTTCACTTTCTGCCAACTGACCTTTCGTCATTCTTCCCAATGAGGACACACTCTCCTGTGAGTCCAGGTAGGTCGATGTGATCCTTGATTATCATCATGTCCCCGGTGTGGTAGTTCTCGTTCAGACCTCCGGCAGCATTCGTCACGAACAGAGTGTTAATACCTAGCGCCTTCATCACTCTCACTGGCATAGCCACCTGCAACACAACACATAGCCATCTGTAACACAACACATAGCCACCTGCAACACAACACATAGCCACCTGCAACACAACACATAGCCACCTGCAACACAACACATAGCCACCTGCAACCAAACACATAGCCATCTACAACACAACACATAGCCACCTGCAACACAACACATAGCCACCTGAAACACAATACATAGCCACCTGCAACACAACACATAGCCATCTGTAACACAATACATAGCCACCTGTAACACAATACATAGCCACCTGCAACACAACACATAGTCATCTGTAACACAATACATAACCACCTGCAACCAAACACATAGCCATCTACAACACAACACATAGCCACCTGCAACACAACACATAGCCACCTGCAACACAAAGGGATGGTAAAATGCAGCCAAAGGTTCTGGGTTCAAATCCTGTCCCAGGGGCCTGGAATCAATGTTCGTGAAAGTTACCCTTCTGATACAATCATGCTAGGATGCTCTGTCTGTACTGTGGCAATGCAGTTATCATCCTTGGTCCATCAGTACCAGCCAGTGCTCCCAGATTTACTGCAGTATTCAGTGCTTGTAAATAAATAAATAAATAAATGAATGAATGAATGAATGAATGAATGAATGAATGAATGAACGAATGAATGAATGAATGAATAAATAAACAAACAAACAAACAAACAAATAAACAAAATGGTAGACAAAGTTCACCTTCCACATGGGATATCCTTCATAGTAGTGGAACCGTCCTCTCATCAGGACTACGGGCTTTCCTTTCAAAGTTCCGAACACTAGGAAACCTTGATGGCCCGGCACTGTAATACCAATGGAAACAACTTCATTGGAAATCTCATAGTCTTAGAACCATAGTCTTAGATCAAGTGCTTCACATACCGAGATGACAGTTGGCTCCGAAATCTTCGATCGCAGTATATTAATTAAAATATATAAAAGTGGTAAATATTATTCTGCTCACCATTGCTGTTGGAAATGATAATAAAAATGTCAGACTTGTGTAAAAAAAAACATTGTATGGGAGATTAATTAGGAGTGCGAGTTATTTGCATGCATCCCTGCCTTACTCTTCGTGGTTCTAATAACTTTCACTTTCATTTACCTGTACCGATTTACCTGTACTACTTCATGTGACTTACCTGTACTGACTGGGAAGTCTTTGATCTTATTGTAGGCGATTGTGTCAGGCTCTTCAACCATGTCAGCCAGCCCGCCTAGACCCGACCCACAGATAATGCCCAGGAGGGGGCGGTGCTTGGTCCGAGACAGAATGTCGCCAGCGATACGCTGAATGTCTTCATAGTCATAGCTTTACAAATGGTAGAAAATATTAATTAATCAACACTGCTATGTGACTTCTATAAGTTCTATGGGTTCAGAGAGGTTTGTTAATATAATGCACGTCTGAGGCTGAAACACGAATATATCCAGAAAACCATTTTGAAATGTAGTATTACCAAGTTTTAAGGCTTATAAAAGACAGATGTACATGTTCTGTAAGAACACATGCAACATATATTAAATATATTATCAAGAACATTTGTTTAGAAAAGAAACTATCCATGTATTGGATTTAACCAATATATAACTATAAACAGACCAAAATACAAGAAGTACACACATTGAATTTGCAGATTAAATTTAGTAATTGTTAACATCAACACTTCTATAAATGCGTAAATTATCAAACAGAACCATTATCGCATGCAATTATTTTAAGTGGAAAAAATAATTGCATACACATTATTTGCTAATGTTAATGAAAATGAAGCTAACTATATTGCCATAAAATTAATTTGAAATCAGAACACTGCTGGAGCTTACTCGGACATTTTGTGGTGAGAAAATGGTGGTCATGTAACATGTGTACTGATGACAGATCCTACCATTGTCTTGTGCATCAATGAGGTCATCGACTTAAAAACTGATTGAAAACTGTCATGATTTCATACGATTGTCCATTATGACATCATATACCAGATATAGTAGGCAGTTCTTCCCACAAAATTGGTTCGCATATTTGAAACATTAAATTATCTTTAAGGCCATAGTTATTTGATTCAATGGTTATCAGATCCTATGACCCAATTTTTTCCAGTTTGGAAAATAAATATAATTATTTTTATTATATTCCACTGACAATGTACGAGATTTTAGAAAATTACAATAATAAATGGTGAATTAACAAGTCATATAAACCATTAGTGGACAAGAACAAAGACCGGCAGGCAATGGTTTTGAAGACAATTTGATTGCTTACTGGTAAATACGTAGAACACAAGTATAATGCATAACAATTATTGCTGTTGACAAGTAGTAAATGTACTTTGAAAATAAGTGTGCATTCAAATCTGAACAATTTATATGCACTGGTGTTGATAACAATTGTTGACAATTATATTTATTTTCTGTCAACCGACCATTCATAATTTCCAATTATTATTATTTTGATATTGGACCCAACTGACTGGACAAAATATCAAATTATATTTATTTATATTTTCGATCGCCCAAGCTAAAATTATCACACACAAATCTGTAAACCAGGAAATCAAATAACTATGGCCGAAGCAGTGTAAATCAAACAACTTTGGTGTTGTTTTCTATGACTGTCTTTGAATTATTTTCGATTATTATCTGTCATGTTGCCTTGTTGGTGGTGGGTCATGAAATACCAAATATTTCCTATATGCAACTCTTTGACCTTCAAAGCATTTGTTCTCACAACACAACACAACAATTTTAAAAACCCTGAAATGATCTTATCTGATATGGAATATCAGTAGCCATTATTACAATACCTTCTCCATTCTGGAAACAATAGTAATATTGGTGCCGATATTTTGAAAAATATAAATGTCCCAATGACAGATGTTGTTGACAGAAGCTGGCATCACTAATAACATACTCAACAAAATAAATTAAGGGCCAGCAGATATTTTGTGCCGAAGCCTTCTATCAAATTTTGGAACACGACTTGAGGAATCTGGTGCCATTCTTGTTCCACTGCTACTGAAAGCTCTTGAAGGTTAAAATAATGTAACGTTAATATGTCCAAATAGACTACTGGCCCTTAATATATATTGTTGAG
>JAUTBT010039167.1:0-36217 GCA_032361225.1 Lepetodrilus schrolli
TGTTAAGATATATGTTGTGATAGTAGTGGTATGTTAGTGGTATGTTAAGATATATGTTGTGATAGTAGTGGTATGTTAAGATATATGCTGTGATAGTAGTGGTATGTTAAGATATATGTTGTGATAGATATTGTGATAGTAGTGGTATGTTAAGATATATGTTGTGATAGTAGTGGTATGTTAGTGGTATGTTAAGATATATGTTGTGATAGTAGTGGTATGTTTTAGATACATACATGTACAAGTGCCCTGTAGTACAGTGCAAGTCCTGGTGCACCTGTCAGCATGGGCCGTGTGCTGCCAGTATGAAGTAAACGATAAAATAGGTTCTTGTACTTGCTGATGGTGAAGCAGAACTTGAGCACTTCCTGTGAGGAGATTACTCTGTCAATATATCAGTGCATACTGTGTGGTATCGGAGATTGCACTGTCAATATACCAGTGCCAGTATACCAGTGCATTCTGTGTGGTATCAGAAATGACAGTGTCAATATACCATACAAGTGCCAGTATGCCAGTGCATGTGAACAGTGTGGTAGCATGTGGTGGCCAGTATCCTGTGTGGTATCATTACCATGTATGGCCTGCTTGGCTACTTGGAGGGGTACACCTGGATGAAGCATGTCTGGATGTCTGGCAATCAATATTGAATACTGGTCTATGTATGGCTTCTGATTTACAGTTACCTGGAGGTTGGTGAGGTGTACAGTGTAGTGGTGTATACATGCAATGATGATGTTGTTGATGGTGATAGTGATCAGGTGATGATTGTTGGTGGTGGATGTTGATGATGGTGGATGTTGATGGTGGATGCTGATGGTGGATGACAATGGTGGATGATGATGGTGAATGATGATGGTGGATGATGATGGTGGATGATGATGGTGGATGATGATGGTGGATGACGATGGTGGATGATGATGGTGGATGTTGATGGTGGATGATGATGGTGGTGGTTTCCATTTTAATATGACAATTTATAGGCTTCCTTTTATTTTATGGCATTTTAATATTTGTTGAAATTGAGTAATAGAAATATGGCATTATCATGATCAGAATAATAATATTTCATAACAGATAGTGCTATCACACTCCTGATGTCAAACTTCAAACATCTTCAAAGTCTGGTGTTCATTTGAGCAGAATTTGATTTATATAAATTATACTCCACCATAGATATCCGCAGAGTTGTCATTTAATTACAGTGAAACATGTTTGTATTCCCTGCAAAGTTGAGTTGGGGGATAATGGATATTAGTAGAATGGCTGAATGTTTCTACTGAATTTTAAAAAATTAAATTTGGAAACATTGGAGGATGTTTAGAACACTAGTACCATATTGTACCATTATCTTCATACCTGTCATCAAAGCTCAATCCAATATTATTTAGAATGAAAAGTTTCTGCATATCTAATCATGCATGTATGGTTGTTATTAATTGCATATTAAATATTAACATTTTGACCTTAAATCATTTTAAATATTTACATCCACATGACTCAACTTGATTTACCTCTGGCCATTAAATCACATAGCTAGCAGAAAATCACTAGCCCACTCAAAAGTTTCAGAGTTTTATTGACCTTGTAAGTACCATCCAATGCCATTGAAATACACTTGAATAAAGCTGTGTCAGTTACGAGGCCTACATGAATGGATCCACCAGGAGAATGCTTGGACCCATTGATCTAACACAGGGTATGGGGAGTGCTGCAGTGTGGTTCTGGTTGTCCGGTCAAGGGTAGAGCATTGATGGGTTATTGTCATAACAATGTATGTGGGGTATCCTCCAATTCTTTCTCCACCGTGTACAAGCCAGGCTTACGGTTACAACAAAGGCCAGGAGACATAGGAATTCGCCTCACAAACATAACCCACTATTGAAATATAATCTAGGCTAATTTAACCCTTATTTCAATTGAAAATATTATATGCATTATTATGCACTGTCATAGGTATTAAATACTGCATGGTGAAAGGTAGCATCTCCAATTTCAATTAAATTATTTTAATAAATTCTATTCATTTTATCAAGGATTTTATGATCTAATGCAAGAGAATAAATAATGATAAAAAATCATATTTGGCAGTGATTAAGGAGTTAAGCTAATGAATGCAGAGATGTACAGTACTCTGGTCCTAAAGCCATTGGCTGTTAGGAATGAGCTGTGTTTGTCGAATGTACCTTGAAGCAGTGGAGTGTTTTGATGCATCAACCATCATCACAATTCCAGACGGATGTACAAAGCCCAGTGATGTTTGTAGTAATCACGTATTGTGTGCCGAGATGTGATACCAGCAGTCCTCATTAATGGTCTTCATGCTAGGCCAGTTGAACTGTACTGCAGACGGTATCACAGGAGATATTGGGGTGTGGGAGATGTGAGGGGATGTGAGGGGATGACACAAAAGCAAAATGAAGATGTTATTGTAGAAGGCATTAGCAAGATTATCAAAGACCAGCTAAAACACAATATGTGTACATCATGGAAATTATTGCTATTAGTAAAGACCTGGCATTATTGTTTGCCACATTTACCTTTATAATGCAATATTGATAGGATACACTGTCTGTACTGTGGCAATTCAATTATGATCCTTGGTCTGTCAGTACCAGTCGGTGCTCAGAGGTTTATTGCAATATTCAGTACCTGCTGGTGCTCACAGGTTTACTGCAACATTCAGTGCTACGGATGTTGCAGGTTTCCTTCTGCCCTAAAGCCGTGATATGTGAAAGAATCTTTAAAGCAGCTCTAAACCCCAATTTAATAAAAATTAATTAGGAAAGACCAGCTAGAAAGCAATATCATAGGAAGATTTATGAAAGACCAGCTAGGAAACAGTGTGTATTATATATCATAGGAAGTATTAGGGATGAAAAAGTTAGGAAAATGTATAATATGATTAGAAATATTAGGAAAGCAAGAAAACAGGAGAATGTCGTCAACATGTCTGGTGAACGTGGCACAAATATTATATTATGGACAGTTTGTATTCTGATCTCATAAATTAAAAACCATTGCACATCAATCCAACATAGCGAATTCCATAAAGAAAGCTGTTCTGCTTAAATACAGACATTCTACTTATTAATACAGAGACTAGAGACATTATGGCAGCTCTCCAACAATAGAATACAAAATCATTCTGCATAATGTTCATATACATATTCATTAGAAACAACAGTCAGATTTTATCTCGGGCACAAATTCTTTCAAACTGGTAACTATCATGAATTCTGCATTTCCAACAATATTTTCATTTATTTCCTATCTCGAGTGTGTTGGACATTATGATCCACTGAATGGCTGTCTGCAGAAAATGGCACATTTACAACCATCGATGACTACATAAGAACACCAAGTGCTAGATTGCATCCCACTGTCAGATATATTGGTTTTGATTTATGGAGACATGTGTGGGCATCAGAAATCCCACTTCAAATCCAGGAGAATTTAACGTTATTACAAGGCTATTGGAACGTGTTCTTCCCTGCAAGCGGGTTAATGTCAGGCTGGTCCTGTTGGGTGCTTAGGGAATAAGGTCAACCTGTTTGAAATATATTGTGAAACATTAATTTGGTTTTCTTTGATTTATTTAATCAGTTTCAATCTTTAAAATGGATCCATTAGTGTAATGGCATATTATTATCATGATCACCATTTTTCTTATTGGCATGTCTATACTGTTCCCCCAGTGCTCTACCAGGGTAAAGCACCTATCTGTAATCATCTCCATGCTTTCGCATTCTTTGTACATCCTTTCTACTCTGGCTATTTCCCTGTGGTTCCTGGTTCCCATTCTCTGAAAATCCGGTCGACCAAAGTGGGTTTTCCATGTAAACCCATTCCAGATCTGTACTGGATTGACATAACAGATGTGTAATTAATACAGCTATTCTATTTTTTGAGCAATTCAATTAAGGGTAAGACACAGAATGAGGGTGGAGAGCAGCAACCATGACATTCAAACACCAATAAGACATACTCTGTTGCCGACCTAAACCAGCATTGTCAGGAGGATATGGTATTTCTATGACAATGGTAATCTGCCAAGCAGCCCTAGAATATGGTCATGCCAGTTGTACAGTGATAGATCAGTACAGAGGTAATGGAACTGTTTCGTATCAGATGCTTTGGTTTACATAGATATAATGTCCATAGGTTTCAGAGCTCATTGATTCGTTGGTTCAGAGGTAAAAGAAGTGCTGGTATGTATGTACATGTACCTGCCTAGGCTATGTTATCTCAATCTATAGAGATTATGTCCATAGGTTTCATAATACAATAATACATCATCTTAGAAGTAAAAAGAAGTGCTTTGTATGTATATGCTTTGGCATTATGTCCATAGGTTTCATAATACAATCATACATCATCTTAGACTGAGGTAAAAAGAAGTGTTTTGAATGTCATACATTGGTTATGATAGATATGATGTCAATTCCTATGAAAATCAGACACCATTCTTTTAAAGACAGTGATATTACAATGGTTTTGATCCTTTCATCTGTCAGAGAACCCTTGGTTAAGATTTTGATTACAGTTTGCAGATTACAGTGACTCATTAGTTTTGATTAAAAAGAAGTACATGTATCAAAAACATGATGCCCAGCGGTTTCAGCACACCTAGTGATGTATCAGTTTAAAGGGAAAATAATGCAATGCCTTGGTTTACATATAAACATATTGTGATTTCAGAAGACAGTGATAGATCAGGTTAGAGGTAAAAGACATGTATCAGATGCCTTGCTTTATTTATTTATTTATTGGGGGGCTTGGGGGGGGGGGGGTTGAGGTACTGACAGACCAAGGATGATAACTGCATTGCCACGTTACAGACAGAACATCTCATCATGATCGCATCAGGAGGTAACTTTTGCGAACATTGATTCCGGGCTGGCGGGATGGGATTTGAACATAGGATCTTTGTCCCCGAAGTCCAAATGTTCCACCATCACGCTACCACCCACCCACATGCCTTGCTTATGATAGACATCATGTCCCATAGGTTTAATCATGGATTCAGACACCAGTCTGTCTTCCTCGCACACAGTGATACCATCCTGATTTTGATTCTTTCATCTGAACATATTAGACATGTTCTCTCTTCATCTTATATCCCTTGTGTCTGTGGGGTGTCTACAATCCAGTATAAGAAATATACAGCAATGCGATTCAAGACAAGCACAGCTTACATGTTGTATAGGGTTTAGGCAAAATTAACAGAAGGTATGGCAACAAAACTATAATTTGATTCTCAAATACGGTCTAACATTGAACTTGTCTGAGAACAAGCAATGTAATGCTCCATTTACCAAGTACCAAGAAAGAATGGCAGCTTCCTACATGATGCAACCAGACAATGGAAGCTTTGCACGACATCTGTGATGGAGATATCACCTCTAGATTAGGTTGAGACCAGATAAATCTGACTTGAAAGAGGCTGTTAAGAAGATGGTATGATCAAGGAGCTCTAGAACCAATTGGATGGAAGGTTACTAGACATCTGTGATGGTAATATGTATGTTGAAGGTTACTCAGTCTTGGTAACATATACATAGAATGTTACTAAATAATGGTAACATCTATGTTGACGGTACTCAGTCCTGTTAACATGTACATGGAATGTTACCCAGCAGTGGTAACATGTATGTTGAAGGTGACTCAGTCTTGGTAAGATGGTACATGGAATTTTACTTAGCAGTGGTAACATCTATGTTGAAGGTTATTGAGTCTTGGTAACATGTATGTGGAATATTACTCAGCAGTGGTAACATGTATGTTGAAGGTTACTCAGTCCTGGTATCATGTACATAGAATGTTACTTAGCAGTGGTAACATGTATATTGAAGGTTACTCAGTCCTGGTAACATGTACATAGAATGTTACTTAGCAGTGGTAACTTGTATGTTGAAGGTTACTCAGTCTTGGTAACATGGTATATGGCATGTTATGAAACAGTGGTAACATTTATGTTGAAGGTTACACAGTCTTGGTAACATGGTACATGGCATGTTATGAAACAGTGGTAACATCTATGTGGAAGGTTACTCAGTCTTGGTAACATGTACATGGAAATGTTACTCAGCAGTGGTAACATCTATGCTGAAGGTTATTCAGTCTTGGTAACATGGTACATGGAATGTTACTCAGCAGTGGTACTACGGTACATAGAATGTTACCCAGTAGTGGTAACATGTATATGGAAATGTTACTCAGCCTTGGTAACATAATCATGAGAATGTTACTTAGCAGTGCATTTTGCATCATTGACCCAGCTTAGAAGTAATCTTCTCATGTAAACATCAACCTCAATTCTGTATTTTATTTATACAAGAATTTCATGCTTTTAAAGATCTATGAATATATATTACATTTATTTCTTATCTTTGGAAACCGCTGTAGTTTGAACCGGTATTAACTAATAAATTTGTTACGAACATTGATTATACAGTAGTCCTGATATTTATCTGCCATACCTTGGCATAATTCCATGTTCTATTTCTACAGTTTAAGCCAATATGCAAGGATCTCATCAATAAATATGAACTACGACCATTTGAAACATTTATTCAAGGATATTGTTAGTAACTTGGGTGTGAGATGCATCAAAAACAGATATATAATGGGGGACCCTTCATCGACAGTTTGATCTACAACATCTCATAAAACGGTTAATCTATTTCATCTTTTTTTATGATTTACAACATGAGCAATGTCTTAGCTGTATGTGTGGTATTGGGATGTTTATGTGTTCCAATGTCTTAGCTGTATGTGTGGTATTGGGATGTTTATGTGCTCCACTGTTTCTAGTTGTTAAAGTTAATATGAGTCCATTAACAGGTAATTGAAGTTCATGATTTGCTAATTATGACTGATAGTGTGTTGACAGGAAGTAATATTGCCCATACTTCCTATCTGTGTCATCAGATTGTTCCAGTCAGTGAATCCAATCCTGATTCCATAAAATTACATCAATTGATTTTTCATGGAAATTGAACGCACACAAAAATAATGGACAATTTTTGTTTGCTGAAATGAATTCTGAGATAATGTACATAATTAGATGCACCTCTTTGACAAATATAGAGTACTGAAATTCACTACCAATAGTTTCTACATTATCATATCAAGATATACTCAACAAAATATATTAAGGGCCAGCAGATGTTTTGTGGGGAAGCATTCTCCTAAATTATGGAACTCAGCTTAATGAATCTGAAGCCATGTTTATTCTAATGCATATGCAAGTTCTTGAAGAGTGTCAGAGCCTGTTGATGTTTGGAAATACTTCATTATTGAAATAATATAAAGCTATATTTATATGGTCAAAAAAGCTATTGTCCCATAATTAATTTTGTTGAGTATATTTCTCGCTGGAAAGCAGCTTGAAAAGAAAAGAAAAATTATTAACAGTGATTAAAATATGACTGTGAACAGTGAATCCGTCATATATGTGGTACAGTCAAAGTACTTTAATTTGTTACAAAAATACTAGTAGATAATTTTCACTCAAGAGTACATTTTCTGTAAAGTTTTCGACCATCTGAATGTAGATGGTACTTGAGGACTTGAGTTTATGGTCGGGTATCGGTGGACAAGTCCAATCTTTAGGACTTGAGTACCCAACAAGTTACTGTTGCTGCGACATCTTTGGAACAGGAGTCATTCACTATCCTGCAAAGCAAGCCTTCCTCAACTGGAGATTTGAATGTGTCTCACTTAGGCCTTCTACAAACTCATTGTAACATCTGTTGGTACAAAACACTTGCAAGTATCAGTTGTTGCACATTTTAAAATGTATTTTTATAGTAGTTTGACATTATAGTAGACATATTATTGCCCTTCATCCTACATTATATGTTATGGAGGTCACAATAACTATTAATTCAACTCGACTACCATCTTTTGATCAGCTAATATTGTTTGGCTAAGAAAGTAAGATCCTTTGCAGAATGTCCTCAGAGTTGTTCCATCACTGATTAGTTACTATTAGCGGTATAGTGAGGTTGATTCCTGTAAAAAAGATCTGGGTAAAAATCCCAGTTGGCAGTGCACACCACAGATGTTTAAGTGTTGCATTCTCATGTATGCGTGTATTCTGGATTCACTTCAATACAATTTTTACATTGCAATTAAAGTTTTAAAAATAACTACACTATCTCACAATAGTAAATTATTCTCTTCTTTTTCTATGATTTAATATTCATAAGTATTAGTATATAACATAATGATAAACTAGCTGTGTGATATAAGAAGTTTCTAATGTTCTTGGCCAGTGGGATTACCCCTTTGGCTAAGTTGGTAGAGCATTGGATTCGCAATCCAGCGACTGAAGACTGAAGCATTTTTCATGACAAATATGGGATTATGTTATCAAGATATATCAATGTGTTCATTCAATGTATAGCTTGATGAAGGTGGTCACTAGAATGAACATTAATGGACATCAGAACTGGACACTGGACCAATAGCTAGAAACTAGGTGAACCAAATGATGTGCTATTCACAGCATCATGTTGGCCCATCGCCTCAATATAAAAAGAGGTGGATAGGTGCAATTTACAATCTATGCTCATCATTGTTTGCCAGATAGTTACACACACAAATGGATTCCATGAATGGAAATCGAGTTAATATAATCACTATGGTTTTAATCAAGAACTGGATGAGATGTTTCAGATGGTATTATTGATATTTCAGAGATATTCAATATTGACCATTATTTCATGCAAACTTTATTTAAGCAATGCAAATTATGACTACAATGGCTCTTAGGTCTCCTCTACCATTATTTATTGCTAGATTAATCATATTCACAATTTTTATTTTTTGTATATACATAGGGCATCATAAGTTGATTTCAGCAGCAAGACGGTTATATGTATTGGAGAAAGGATGAGTACCTGTCCATTACTGGGAGGTATTGGAGATGAGGGGTCTTTCTCCGACTTAAAATACGATGAATTAAAATATATTTAACAAAACTGCATTCATCCTTAGTTTGGGTTGTATCCCTAGTGACCAAAAACAACTAAAATATTTCGTTAATATTGGACATTTTCGGCATCTCATAGGGAGCCTCAATTATCAATTTACGTACTCAATGCCATTTTGTTCACTGTACCTCGTGCAATGACTGATCTCTGGATGCATAGTATTCATTTGCATGAACACATCATGGGGCACGTGCAGTTTATGGGTGCTTCTCACTGTTTCAAGAGACTAGATGAATTTGTGTATTTTTCTCGTAGGGGTCCCAGGAGCCCGGCATCAATGTTCGCGAAAGTTACATTTCTGACGCGATATTGATAGGATGTGCTGTCTGTAGAATGGCAATGCAGTTATCATCCTTGGTCTTGTCAGAACCAGCCAGTGCTCGCAGGTTTACTGCAACATTCAGCGCTAAACTGACAAGCCGTGATGTAAGTGAAAGAATCTTCAAAGCGGCTCTAAACCCAAATAACAAAACAAAACACATATTTCTTATAACCTTCTTAGGATTCACAATCAGAAAGAGTGAGTTCGATCCTGAATAATGTCAAGATATTTTATGATGTGGAAGTAATAGCTGTTTGAAAAGTACAAGTCAAAAACTCTACAATACTACAACACACGAGTCTACAATACTACGATATTATTCTAGTAATGGACAGATTTCCTATGCTGTAGTATAATAATGAGTCCCACAACTCTCCATTACTGAGAGGTAATGGACTGATTTCCAATGCTAAAGCGGAGCGACTGTATTTTAAATGTAGTTAAAAACTCATTACATTATTCAATATTTTTTGTTGTTAAAAATTCAATCCTTTCTTTATTTTTTAGTCTGGTATTTTTTTCTTTATTGAGTATTGATTATACATCACAATGTGTTCAAGTCGCATGGGATGATTTTTATTCAGTTTTTCACGATTCACAGACAAGAATGTCTAAACTATTCTGTCTGGAGTTGGACCACTTTTGTTGTTTTTGTGGATTTCTTTCCTTAAAAACATTTGTCATTTTTTTTCTTCTGTCTGTGTTATCCTACTGAAAGTTCTGGAATAGTATAAGTTTTGTCAGTATGTTCCTTGGAGGGAACTTCTGGCTGGACTGTGATCAGGGTTTATTGTATTTGTATTGTATTTATTGGTATTTGGTATGAAAGATATAGCTCTCGAACATCCCTGGAGTACATCTACACACTGGCTGTCTTTGGAGATGGGACAAAAAACTATTCTACGGTCTCTCTCTCTCTCTCAGAACACTAATGTACATTGTACTGATAGTTGACCTAAATAGTGTCTGATGAAGTTTTACATGAAAATATAGGCATTTGATTTGACTACACACATACTTTATACATCCAATTACTTCTTCCTCATTACCCACTGGTTATCAATATTTATAACTTATAAATAATTAGATGACCGTAACTATAAATGGTGGCAGTAGATCACTAAATGAAAACAAAACAAGGTGTTTCCCCTTTACACTGAGTCGCACCACCTAGAGTTATGTCCCCTTATTGCAAGCTTAGAGGCAAAATGAAATACGGACATGTGCAGGTTACATTACCGGATGTTTATACTGGAGATTCAAGCAAAATTCCTTTATCGGGGGTTGCAGTGGAATTTTATCTACCATACAGATTTTTGGAGGTACAAACATGATTTTATGTATGTAAAGTGTATGTACTTTGCAGTTGTAGCTATGAACTAGTCCAAACCAAGCATAAATATCTGTGATTGTATGCCTTTAACCTTGTCGCAAACATGATCCACTGCAAATGGGCCAGGATTATGTCCATGGTCTACCATGTCCATCATGATGTCTATAGTCAGTAGTCAGTAGTATGTAGTTAGATATAATAGATGTCTTCCTCATCATTTCCATAGAGCTATTGTACTACTACTACTAGTACTACTACTATTACTACTACTACTACTACTACTACTACTATGACTACTACTACTACTACTACTACTACTACTACTACTACTACTACTATGTATTCCCTTCAGAATAACTAGATGGGTCTTCATTTTTCATACACTGTGTTATTGTTTTGTTGCGGGGCAGGTGGTAGTGCAGTGGTAGAACGTTGGACTTCGGAGCCAAAGGTTCCAGGTTCAAATCCCACCCCGGGGGCCCAGCATCAATGTTCGTGTCAGTACCAGCCGATGTTCGCAGGTTTACTGCAACATTTACTGTGGATGTTGCAGGATTCCTTCTTCCATAAACTGACAAGCTGTGATGTAAATGAAAGAATCTTGAAAGTGGCTCTAAACCCCAATTAAAAAAAAAAAGTAATTGTTTTGTCTCATGATCATATATAAATAACCAACATTCAATGTAAATATTAATCATATTAATAGTACAGTGAACCCATGAATAATCTGAACACAAGTAATCCTGAAGTCCCGCTATTTGGTCAATATTATTTGTATTTGTAACCAATATTTCCTCTACATAAAGTCTCTATATTGTCTAGATGCATAATTTTATTGTTTTACCATGTTCATCTTCAAGATATTGTTGGTCAAAAGTTGTAGTCAAACTGGAAAATTCACAGAATACATGCCTTTATATCAATTTATTCTGCTAATTGGGTGTAATCACTAATTTTCTTTCTTTTATTTAATTTACTGGCATTTATTGATTTGCCTCGGCTACTTTGATCAAATTAGTAATCTGGTTAGTATAAACATGGCAGTGGTAAATGGTAATCTTATTTGATAATGTGTTCATTACATTATTGATATTAAATGCTTATTAATTTGAGGTATAGCTTTAATTTTACAATACATCTTCCACTCCAGCCACCTACATGATTTGTATTTCAATGATTTTGTCACGGAATGGCCTGTTCAGTTTATTGAACTGGCAAAAATGAAGTCAGCAAGACAGTAATTTTCTTGTTTTCCCCAAAAAATATTCAATATTTAATTTAAATTTGAGCAGCAATCAATATTGTGTAAAATATAGTAATTTTGACAACTAGCTCTTGAAGCAGGCCTGTGGCCATGTCATGGCTTGAACCGGCATCAGAGACCTAATTTGTCTGATAATCCTATCTCTGCTCCTTCAGACAGAGAATTCCTTATTATCTATTATCACTCCCTTGGGCCCAATCCCCAGACACTGGATCAAGCCAATCAAATTCCGGCTTGCCATTCAAACAAAACTCCATTTGTATTTCTTTAACCCTTCATCATTGTTCGTTGGGGTAAAAAACAAATTCCTCGTTGCTCAAAGTTGGATGTTCTTTGTAAATATAATGGAATTGCAATATTTATTACGTTCAGCATGTTGCAGGACAATTTACGACGCTGGACACATTGTTTTATATTCAACATGCATGGCCGAGATGCAAACACTAAGGAATGGGTTTCTTTACTGAATCATAAAATGTGACAAAAAAATGTTTAAATTTTTTGCTGCTCATGCTTTATTGAAGGACGTGAAACAAGATTCCTGCTTGAGACATCAATTTGCTTTACAGCATTTCAAGCTGTGGTCATGTGACTAACCGAATTAACTCTGTTTAATGAATGATCTTGTACAGGTTGTAAATTCAAACCAAATTATTCCAGCATGTCCTGGTACATACATATATAGAAACACTATATAAATCTTATCATTAGTCTTATCATTAGTATTATTATTATTATTTTAATTTTTTTAAATTATATTTATTTGTATTATGATTATTTGTTGTTATGATTATTTGTTTTTATTATTGGTTATTATTATTATTATTATTATAATATTTATTTTTATTATGATTATTTGTTGTTATGATTATTTGTTATTATTATTTGTCATCATTATTATTATAATTTATATTATTATTATTAATAACATTACCAAAATGTTGGTGCCAATCGAGAGATATCTTTAACTTTGTCCATGCTGGAGGCAAACGGAGATGCCCTAAAGAGCAGTGTCTGTACCTAATACAGCAGGGAGTGGGTTAAAGCCTTTGTATTATAAGACTTATAATTGTGGTGCCAAGCAGTGGTGAACTACATATATTTCTCTTATATTGAACATGATATCATTTAATATAATTATTATATGATTGTTCATTAAATTATTGTTTACATACTTTTTGCATACTGATCCATCTTGAAAATTATGTCATAATATTAGCCTGCAATATTGTATGCATGTTCAGGAAACTGTTCAACAGAGTGATTCCTACACCAGCAACCACTTTGACTGGTTTCTGTCTGGTGACTAAACATGTGATTCTCAGGGCATGAGGCTATCACATGAAGATCAAACCTTGCTAGTCTCTATGAACAGGCGTCCATAGTCTGTTCACAACAATACTTTAACAGATTAATGCCAGATAATACCACATTTAGTTTCACACCAGATTTAATTTCATTGTATCCATTCAAACTACTATATCTAATTTGATTAATAATAATTTAATTGGATTTTATTTTCAAAGTAACAAAAGATACACAATCCAGTGATTTGCAGTAAAGTCTAGATTGCTTAAAATATGAATACCAAATGTGGAATTTCATAAAACATTTTAAGCAGCATTATGGATATCATAGACCAACATAGTATTATCAGTGATTATTACATTAATGTTTCTTATCTGGTGAGAGAATGTTGAAACATCAGCTAACCAGTAGTTTGAAGCATGGCTAAAGTTATACAGTACAGGTTCCAAAAATGGATTAATAATAAATAATAAATGAATAGTCCATTTATAATGTGCATGACTCTATGCTATTGCATGCACTAGATCTAAGAGGACTCTGTGCTATTGCATGCACTAGCACTAAGATTAACTGCCTTTTCAACACCTCAAGAGATTAACATGAAGTTTGATGTCACACTGAATATGGAATATGTGTTATTTGAGTACAAGTGCAGATGATAGCACGTGATATTACCATCAGACCCTGGAACCAAAAGTCCTGAGTGTGAACCTGGCATAAAGGTTTGCAAAGTCACCTTTTCCGACACGATGATGATTGGATGTGTTGTAAGTACCTTGGCAATGCAGTTATCATATTTGGTCCATCATGATCAACCAGGGCTCACAGATCTACTGCAACATTTAAAGCTACAGGTGATACAGGTTTCCTATTGCCATAAACTGACAGCCTGTTATACGAGTGAACGAATCTTGAACTCACCTCTAAAGCTTCTTTAATCCAGAGTTAAACCAAAAACCATCATTACTAGAACAAGCAGAGAATGTTAAACCGAATCATGGAAGCAATTCTAGATGCCCAAGAGAGCAGTGATTAATTATTTAATTAATCCATCAGGGAGTTAGATTAGATAGCAAGTTGTGCTAAGACGTCATCTTTACCTTCATCCAGATTATCAATTCAAGGTAGTGTTTCACGAAGCTCTCTTATACACTATGATACCATAGGGGGCGGGTGGTAGCACAGTGGTAGAACAGTTGGACTTCGGAGCCAAGGTAACTTTCGCGAACTTTGATGCCGGGGCCCCCGGGGTGGGATTTGAACCTGGAACCTTTGGCTCCAAAGTCCAACTGTTCTACCACTGCGCTACCACCCGCCCTAGAGCTTCAAGAAACGATACTGCTAATTACCAGGTATCAGAGAGCAAGTTATATGACCAAAAAATAATAAGCTATATACATGTGTGTATGTTAATGTTCATGATAATAAAACTCTGACGCGATATTGATAGGATGTGCTGTCTGTAGAGTGGAAATGCAGTTATCAGCCTTTGTCTTGTTAGTACCAACCGGTGCTCGCAGGTTTACTGCAACATCAACACTACGAATGTTGTGGGTTTCCTCCTGCCCTAAACTGACAAGCCGTGATATAAGTGAAAGAAATGCTTGAAATGAATGAATGCATGGTAAGACTACTTGTCAATTGTCTAGCCTCAGATTATAAAATTGAAAAGAATTAATGCTATTTACTAAATGTAGAAAGAAATTATAAAAATCGACTTGGATATTTCAGGATAAATAAAAGAGCAGATTTCTAAAGAGATTTCCCTTCTCAATGAGTAGAAACATTCCCGCCAAGTCTCAAAATCATTTAGATAGTCGTTCACCATCCAAAGCAAACAGAGTCTGGTGGACTGCTGCACAGTGTTGACAGTGTTTACACAATGCATTCTGGGACGGCTTGCACTTGAACATCTCGCAGAGTATTTGTCCACCTACTCCAGGCCTGGATTTCTCCAAAAAAACTGAGAACTCAGCCAAGTTTAATACTCAGTTTATGACTGAGTTTTTTTTCCTGAGCTGCTGTTTCCAGTGAACAAGTTAGTTATTTTTTTTATCGTGAAATGCAAATTGCTGAAACTCGGACTTCAGTCAATTTAGTGACAAGTTTGTTTTGAAAAATCAGGCACAGGTCAAATAACACACAGGGAGCACTACTGGAATAGAGATTACAATGCTAAATCTTTCTTTGACCGAGAAATGGATCCAATTAATGCCAATTTGGTGAAAAGTCTGCAGACATTGATTTAACAACAAAATCATTTAAAGAACACAAGGCATAGCTTTCTGTTTTGGAATGTTCTTTAGATATCAGCTCTTCATTTCAGTTGTGAATTATTTATCCATGAAATTTTGTACAAGGTTAATGTTGAACTTGATGAACTTTAAAGCAAATTGAGACATTCAGATTACTACATTTTTAAAGTTTAATTACAAATGTGAGTGGATTTGGTAATAAAGATCATTGATAATTAAAGACATGTATACTTAACACAGAGACAACTGCTGATTATTGCTGCTATTGTCTGACTGTTTGTCTGACTGTTTGTCTGACTGTTTGATTCCCGTCATATCCTCCTAGTGCATGTACACTGAACATATCAAGGCAGACCGTGACCATGGAAGAAGTACTTGTTTACAAATAAGGTGAAATGGTCATAATTTGGTAGTGACAAATCCAGATTACAATTATAATCTTAAATTGCTTTGTACAAACTTCAGATGGAAATTACAGAAATTATGAGATGGAAATTTTAAGGTTAACCTTCTAGGACCCAAAATGGAAGCTTTGCTTGTATACTCCCAAGGGAGTTGAGAAGGAAAGTGAGGGTGCACTGATCCATTGATTGGAGTAATAATGTGTAACTTTTATCATGCTTTTGAGCATGAAAATATCACATTATATGTGGACTTATTATTATTGAAAAAAAAATAATATTTCAATATATAAAACATGTTGTGTGCTTTAGAAATATCCAGTTGTCCATATTTTACTATACTTTCTCTTATACAGTAATTTGAAATGATCAGAATTCCCCTATGTTAAAGACATGCCATCATATGTTAAAGGCATACTCCTTAGAGCATGTGAAATAGTACAAAATATCTCGAAATCAGTGTCCAATATGATGTGATCAATCAACTGATTCATCATACATGAAATATTCCTGGATTGATTAGGTGACAGAACTGGTTATGTATGATCAAGTATGCCAGGCTACTGGTACTGGGTTAGAGATTGGACACACATGTACTAAAATGAGAGGGGCCAGTGATAGAGCAATGTTAGAATGTTGGACTTCGGAGCCAAAGTCCCCTGGTTAAAATTCCATCCTGGGGACCTGGCATCAATGTTTGTGAGTTTTTTTTAATGAGATCATGATAGGATGCACTGTCTGATTCATGGCAATGCAGTTATCATCCTTGGTCTGTAAGTACCAGCCAGTGTTCGCAGGTTTACTGCAACATTCAGCGCTATGAATGTTGCGAGTTTCCTCCTGCCCTAAACTGATAAGTCATGATATAAGTGATAGAATCTTGAAAGTGGGTATAAACTCAAATTTAAAAAAAGACAACCACAAAAAATACTAAGCTGACAGAACTGGTTAAACATGGACAGGTATGTCAAGCTAAAAGATGGTTTTAAAAAGTACATGTAGACAAGTGGGCTATACCAAGTTGTTAAGCTGTTTAAATATGGATAATTACACCATTCTGACATGACTGAATATACTATACAGCAAACTAGCAGGTAGCAGTCACTATGGGCCCAGTATTCCACATTGTCCATAATTGCTGGGATGCTAGGTTGAGTTTATGGAAAATAATCAGAAAGCATTGTTCAGTTTACTAAGTTATCATCATATATATTGGCTTTGAATCGTGGTAAATGGAAACAGCTTCTGCTGCTTTTGGAAATGACATGAACCAAAACATAACCCTGAGCTTAAATTTGTTCCAGTTTAAGAGTTCTTTCTACAGTTCAGACATGCTAAAATATACCATAATATATATGTTATGTTCTGGTTGAGCAGGAGGAAGCATGCATTCTGTTCTGTCTGCAGAATAGTTAACTGTAACATCCCCCCCAAATTGTCTAAAATGATCAGCTTTCTGGTATTTCAAAGAGTAATTTAGAGCATTGAAATCTTCATGAAGGTCAGACATTTTGCAATACAATTCTGTGGCAGGTAACAATAGTCATTCTTGCAATCAAGAAACTTGACTTATCATAATCACAAAATATGGATAATCATTCTTCCATTCAAGGAAATTGTAAAATAATTTCTGGAAAGTAAATCAGAGACCTTTGAAAAACTTCAAGTGTTTCCATTTTCTTGAAAAGATGGAATAAAAATGTCTTTCAGACATCAACAAATATCAATAAAAGTTGTATTCTAATTATCCTTGACTAGCCAGTTTATCGAAGTCGAATAACAATTTTTGTGAATTTGGCAGTATTGTTCCTTAACCATTGCTTTATCTGGATCTGACACTTAATGTCTGCTTCATGTCTGCCTCATGAAGCCACCCCTGCTCTAAAATTGGGCACTGTACTGTTCCCATGCTTCTCCTGGACAGTGATTTCTCAGCCTGTATCACCTCCTCCAAAGATTGCATTCTGATGGCATGGCACCAGCCTCTTTGATTAACCAGTGATTGATAGCATGATTAATGACTCGTAATTTGCATCGACATGAAAACGACATCGGTAACAGATTTCACATAAGATGTGATTGTTGATCGGTTTATAAAATATTGAATCTAGATCTATTCCCATTAGAAGCTGTCTGATATTTCCGTACTGATTTGAAAAATTCATCAGAATAATCACATTTGCTGGATGTATTTTTCACCTTTGTTAGGAAGAATCTTTGAGTACATGTATTAACACTTTGATTTCAATCTCTACATCTTTGAGAACATGTCACTAACCACCTAGATTTAGTGTAGCTTGTCAGATGATTTTGAAGATAATTTCTGTACTAATAGAGTTGGATTTAACTGATCAGTTATAGGTTTTTAAGTGGAGTATTTTGATATGTTCCTTTGAAACAATGTTCTGTAGATAGTTATTGCATGTTCACGTGAGTGAACATTGTGAATAATAATATTTACTGCTTTGAAGCATTGAATTGTCCAATTTCTTTCATCAAACATTTCATTGGCATCAATCTACAACAAGGATCAATTTATCAAACAGTTCAGAGTATTATGGATGCCTACAGTTATATCGTAAGATTGAATCCCCTTTACCAATCCTATCCCTGGATAACTTTGCAGGTGTCAGAATGCTAAAGGCGTCTGTTGGATAAGCTGTCAGTTTAGCTCAAAGATAGCCATGGCTGTCAAAGTATTGACTCATAACTTGATTACATTTCATCCAGTGTTTACCGTGTCCAGACATTTGGACGATCTTGAGCCATGATCTCAAGCTATGATGGAAGGTCTTTGATGACCTAATTTCCATCTTGCCAGCAAAAGTGTCAATTTTGTTGTAAGTGGATTTATCATGTACATGCATACCAAACATGACACTTAATGTTAAACATGTATAAAAAGAAAATATGTGTGTATTGTGTTATAGTCTGGCATGAAATGGGATTGACATCTCTGTGTTAGAGTATCTTGGTAAAAACTTCAAATTCTTATTTTATATGAACTACCCAAAACTAAAATAAATAATATTTTGCTCCATTAATAAACAAAAAAAGCTGAATTTGTATGTGCTGATGCATTTTTTGCTTTTTTCCGGGTTTTTTTTTATGTCGCCCCTCAGCATTAAATAATACTTACTCAAAATATTTTGTGATAGCTATATAATTTATCAAATATGGGTGTCAATGTATTTCATACCAAACCATAGCTTGATTGTCAGGAATGTAAACAATAAGATAAAGAAGAAAAAAACAATTTCCAATTATAGAGCATACATGGTATTAAAGATTCATGATTTTTCTGTAACTTTCAATCCAGACATCTAGGCATATATGTATTACTATCAAATGTCAACCATTTTTAGTGAGGCTACTCAAAAATAAATTTGAAGGTTTGGGGTACTTATTAACCTTGTCAAATGTCAACCATTTTCTAGTAAGGATACACACACACACATTGAAGTTTGGTTTGGGGATAATTATTAACCTTCAGAGTCCTTCTAATCTATGGATTAATGAAAAGGACATTCAAAATTAACTTCAGCTGGAAAGAGATTAATATAATAATAACTACTTGTGTCTCTAGTAAAACTGGGTTGGTGTTTATTTTGCTTTTGTTAACCAGAAAAAAATGTTTGTTCCTATGTCTGCCAGTGATCCCCATAATTGGCAGTAAAATGAAGTCTTTGGTACATGATTTTTTTGGGAAAATATATTTTTTATTAGAAATTGAATCATTAGACATGTCTTATTTTAAAAAGTTCAACATGTCTTTCTCTAAATGTGCAACAACTCTGTTAAGATCATGTTCAAACATGAGATCATGTTCAACCAAGAGGTGCTTCTATAAGCAAACAGTCGTATAGATTTCTATGATTATAATTACTTTACGAGGTAAAAGGATGTAAAAACACAAAGTCCTAGACAGCTTGTGACTTTACACCCATGGCAAGAATGGTCTTCAAGTGATGTATTACTTCCAACAAAGCAAGGATGCATTCACAGCACAGAGAAACATGAAACATTGAAACAACACAACATCGAAAGTAACTGGTTTTCCTGTCTTGTATTTAGGGCTCATGCGATAGATACACATTGGTTTCCATAAAACATGTTTGTCGATGTAATGTATATTTCTCCTGGAATGTCTTTCTTGCAGTTGGATGAAAATTAAATGCCTCAGTTTCTACCATGACCATAACTTGATCAATGCATTACATATCCTTGTCTAGATTTATTCCATGTTCGTTTTAAGGTAGCCAACCAGACCCACAAATTGCATTTATGTAAAGACACTGAAGTTTATCTACATATTTCTAATATTTGTGAGTGTGTGGTGTAACCTTTTTATTGTGCAAGTATCTACTTGATGTGAAGCTCAATAGAAGTATCTATTTGTGCAGATCAACATAACTATCTACTTAATATCTCCATTGTTTCATTAAGTTCACCAATAGACAAGTGTATTTACAATATTCAATAACAGGTATGGAATGATGTACATGTATAGCATAATCTAATTTGCCGGAAGCAAAAACACTAACCAATATATTGACTTTCTATATTCATCCCAATATCTATGACTGTCTACAGGGCATTAGCAATTGCCTCTGGGAGGAATAGAGTTAAACACTGCCAAATATTGACTGCTATATATCATATACATGTATATGGCAGTTACATTCTCTTGACTAGATGAAACCAAAGAATATTCAGCTAAATGAGAGGGGACTCAGGCATAATATGGTTGGTACATGCCATCTTAGGAATTGTGCCACTTTGGTGCCAATTTGGTGCTACTTCAGTGCAATCAATGCACTGTAATTAAAGTCTCTTCATGGCCAGTTACAATTAACCAGGTGTAAGCTGCTATGGAAGGAAGGATCTGTTCTATGGGCGGCTTTTGATGGTAATCTCTTCTGATGCTTTCAAAACCATTTATCTCTTTGGGAGGTGTATGCATTGATACCTCCAACTGTTTGTCTGAATTATACATGCTGATAGATGCTATCAGTGGTTTCCATTAGCAAGTCAGAGGTGATGCTAGTGATAGGACCTGTAGGTCAGACTGAGAAAGCAGTCAGCCAACTGTGAAAATGTAATTCACATCATATCATGGCCAGTAGATGCTGGTCTTAAAGTGGTCGCAATTCCGAGAAATTCTCAGTTTATTATTCTATAGACTATAGTATATAGAGTTTAAATTCTCATTTTTTTCTTAAATGTTTTGTTGCGATTGGGGTTTAGATCTGCTTTCAAGAATTTTGTTCATATCATGACTTGCCAGTTACAGCAAGAAGAACCCTGCAACACCAGTAGCACTGAGTGTTGCAGTAAACCTTTGAGCACTGGTTATTACTGATGAACAAAGGATGGATGGTGGACTCATTCTGTACAAGAATATACTAATAAAATATTAACAACTTTTTTTAGACCTAGTTTTGGTCTGAATATGAAGCTGTTGTTCCCCTCTTCATCATACCATGTCATACCGGCCATAGAATGGTTCAAACTGCCATCTTTCTCTTATCATTTCACCTGAGTAGCAGGTCATATGACCTTGTGTGTATCTCCAGACACCATACAGATGTAGGCATTGGTTCTGGAACATTCTAGAACTCTGCCTGTCATGCAACAGTAGTTAATAACCATGACAGAGACACTTACACACATTTCTTTTTTTCTGGGGAAATGTCTCCAAAGTCCTCTCCTATCATTCCCTTCATTCATCACATAGCAACATCTAACCGAGGCACTTCTTGCCTAAACATTTCCGAGTCAATAGAGCAGGAAATAAGTACCTCCACACTACCTTGTATGCATCAAGGTCAGCGCCAAACTGTAAGGAGAATAGTACAGAAACGGGACCGTTGTGCATGTTCTCTCTGCAGGCTTATTTATATCACATCGCTGCACTCTGTATGTAAACAGCCATAGGAAGCTATAAAGGTGAGTGATGGTTGACACGATGTGCAATAACACATTGATGCCAGGAGCAGGATTGTTCCTCAAGCACAGGCTCTATTGCAAACATGCACATTGTTATTACATCGGAGACCCAGCCTGATTATTAACTCATTCCTGTTAAACATCAAAGAAGCAATTGGTTATGTACTGAGCTGATGTTTATTTGAAATGTGGACTATTAATGCGTTTCACTTTGACAATGCAACAGCTCTTTTATTCTTCTTAATAGGTAGATGTTTTCTTTCTAGATTAGATAATTATGAGGTATATAGTTTTCCCTTCGAAAAGAACCTTGCGTAAGGTAATGAACATTTGATTGCCAATTACTTGCTGTGTTTAATATTTATGCGTTGGTTGGGGTTAAATTGAAACTTTTCAAAATTGAATGAGTTGCATCTGTTGTTGGATGTACAAGGAGGTGGTGTTTTGTTACAGGCTGTAACTATATGACATGAAAAAAAAACATCTCCAGGGGCTATAATTACGATAATTCAGTGTTCAGTAATGAGTGGCCTGAAGGGAAAACTTAAGGTATTGCACAGTTAGAGGGAAAGGCCTTAGAATCCCAGAATGTTGTGGGAGATTTATACATCTGAGCTGAATACTGATAGTGATCCAATGTCTGTTACGGAGGTCTCGTGTTGGCAGCTCATTATTGAAGACAGTTAGGTGAATATAAAACCAGGCATGCTGTTTACCTTGGAAAACAAGGAATTGCGATGAAATGTACGATGCGTAAGGTTATGGCACTACTGTAGGATGTGTTGCCAATAATTCCCGATGTGCCAAAATATTTTCTAGCTGATGTATTGCTCCTGGTGTTAGGAAGTTGTTCATGCAGTGTTAAAGGAATTGGCACTGTATACAACTAGAGCAATAGCAAGTATTAATTCACAGAAGGTTAAGGTAGATGTTAAAGTCTCTAAACTCGCCAACAATGTTGTAGTAGTCATGTTTTCAGTTGTAAAGAATATGCAATGTACCTTCAAATTTCCAACAGAGTATTCTTATCAGATAGGATAAGTTGGATATAGTTGTTGACCATGTAGTACTATTGTTGTTTACTCACCCCTTGATTTTGGATGTATTTTAGTATGTTTGTTATATTCAACTAATATATCATCACAGTGTCCCAGTTTAATTTGACCTAAAATTTCTGCCTTAGTCATATATTAATATTGTGTATGTGTATATGTACAAATGGACAATGATGACGAGATAGAGAACCATCTTCCTTACCAGGGTTGTTATCTTAACACAAAGTTGCCAGGGATTTCATTAGCACCTAAACTTTTGCTACCACCCTAAACATTGCTAAAGCTGCCAAATGTTGCTACTCTTCTCCTACAAGAAGATCAAAATTAACTTTCATGGTTCATGTCTCCCTAAATGATACATCAAAGGGGGACAACCCTGTTTATATCTAACTTTTAAAAATCTTTTGCATAATTTTAACCATTGTTTTTTTTAAGATAAAAAATGTTTACAAACATTTTTAATAAAATAATTTCTTCTCTGTTTCCTCAGATCAGCAGATAAGAAACACAGGAAGAACATTTTGCATATACCATTAACCAATGTTCTTTTTTAAAGATTAAAAATGCTTACAAAAGATTTTAATAAAATAATGTCTTCTCTGTTTCCTCAGATAAGAAACACAAGAAGAGTGAGCTGCCATACCTCAGTACCGATCCCAGGTACCGGCCCAAGTATGAAGAACGAGAGCCACAGTACACTGGGCCCCACTACAAGAGACCCCCTCTCAAGGACTCAGTGTACCTCACCCGGAACCAGACCATTGTGACTGTCAGAATGGGACACACTGCTCACCTTCCTTGTGTCATACAGCACCTAGGGACCAAACAGGTGGGTGCATGGCTTGTGTTGTTGCCATTCAATGCTGATGCGTTCTTCATGATTTCAAATAGGAAAGTCTTCTGTATGTACAAAGGGACCAAAGAGGTATGTACATTGGGTGCCATTGAAACAGGATTGTGCTGATCCAGGGATGCAAGTCCTGCTGGGTTGTGATTGCAACGCTCCACTGACTGAACCAAAGGGGTAACCAGTAGAATCACACCCATCTACATTTGTTTTTCATTGGTTTTTTTAATTGGTGTTTAGAGCCACTTTCAAGATTCTTTCACTTATATCATGTCTTGTCAGTTTAGGGCAAGAAGAAACCCACAACACACATAGCAGTAAAACCTGAAAACACTGGCTGGTACTGACAGACCAAGGACAGTGCATCAATATCATGTCAGAAAGTTAACTTTTATGAAAATTGATGCCGGGCTCCTTGGGTGGGAGATTTGAACCTGGAACCTTTGGCTCCAAAGTCCAATGTTCTACCATTGCACTACCACCCACCCCTAGCTACATTATAGCTGGTGTTAGGAAGTTGTTCACACAATGGTTGAGGAACTGTACATAAGTAGGGCAATAGCAAGTGGTAAGTGAGAGTTGGTTAAAGTAGATGTTAAAGTTTCCAAACTCGCCAACAATTTTGCAGCAGTTACATTTTCAGTTGTAATGAATTACCATTGTACTGTCTAGAGACAAGGCTTGACATTTCTTAGCAGTCTACAGGTTATAAACAGCTTTGAACATGTTAAAATCATCCAGCTACCAGTGACTTGCACCAATCCACAGGTTGCTATAAAACAGACATACACTTCTTGCAGTTACCCAGCCACTATTAATTACCATTGTGCCATCTAGATATGGTACAGGCAGGAAATGTCTAACAGTCCATGGGTCAACAGAAAGAGCTTTGAACTTTTATGGTCCATTCTTTGTTGGAAAGTATGAAGTTTGAAAGGATGACATTCTTCAGAGAACTATTTTAACTACCATACAGATAGGTTTGAACTTTTTGCATGCCAATGAAAGACCATTACATAGAACTTCTGGAATTCATCAGGCCACTGGAGACAGGCATGAACTTGAGAAAAGGTTTCAAGCTTTTACAGTTTGTATGTCAATCGAGAAAAAAGTTCAAACTTTGTACAGTTTACAGGCCACTAGAGGCATGTTCAAACTTTTTACTGTTCACAGATCACTAGAAACAAGCTTAAGCTTGAACATTTTATCATTCACATGTCTTTGGAGACAGGTTTAAATTTACTAAAAAGTCCATGATCTCTAGAGACAGGCTAAAATCTTCTAGCCATCCACAAGTTACTAAGAGACATGCTTGAACCTTTTACATTCCACAGGCTACAGGAGACAGAATTGTCTCTTGTATAGCTGACCAATGTGATAATGGTAATGTCATTCTGTGTCTGTCGGCATCCATTAGTTCAAAAGTGACCACAGTCAGCATGAATGTCACACCATGCATTCAATGCCATAGTCACAGTACTAGAGGAACATCTTCCTTACAGGACAGCAAATTCACAGACAAATGGGCATTGACATATTGATGTACTTGTTGAACCATGTGTTCATGATGACATGCTATGCAATTTCCTCACTGCAAAATGAAGCTTGCCAGCAAGGATTAACTATCTGGACATTGCTCCATTCCCTATTGATTATTCCATCGATATCTGGAGGTGATTGTATGATGACAAATTAAGATATCTTTGATATTCCAGCGAAAACATTGCACATCATTAGAGATGTGATGTGGTTCAAGGTCTTCAGAACTCTACCCCCAGTGTCTATGATTGCCTTTGTATTGTGCTCAAATATTAATGTTTATATTTAATACATAAATTACATGTAGTATCAGCCAATCTCTTGCCAAGTTCAATTATGAAACCAAAGATGAGTCCAGGCAATAGGTCCCAAAATTGGAATTAATCATGTGCAAACTGTAGTGTTGTAAATGGAAAAATGCAATTAAGAACTCTATCTCTACATCCTGTAGCACTAAATCCAGTTGATCATTTTGCACTGGATAAGTACATGTATATGTCAAAATTTCTGATAAGCTTTAAAATGATTACTTAAAAGATAGTTAGGTGAATCTGTACTAATTGAGACATTTGTATTCAAATGTTGATTAGACATGCTAGCACACGATGGGAGGCCTTCGATTTCTGAAATGAGATTCACTCTAATAGCATACAGAGGATAGACATATAAGCATGGGTCTTAGACAGCTAGTCCCTGACAGGCTAATGTTAGATGTCATTGTACCAGGTAGTTACTGGTTGTCAGACATTGGCTCCATGTTAGAAAACATTAATTGCTTCTGCTCAGTTGCCTGGCGGTGCTATAGTTATTCTGACACCAGGATGTTTGCCAGTTAGACAGTGGCAATCTGAGTCCAGCATGTTTGTCAATTAAACAGTGGCAATTGCATATTCTGATACCAGGATGTTTGCCAATTAAACAGTGGCAATCTAATTCCAGAATACTTTCATTTTTCTATCAGGATATTGGCAATGACATCAATGAATTTAGCAGTTAGACAGTGGCAATGCCATATTCTGACATCAGTGTATGTCAATTAGTGCCAATTACATATTCTGACATAAGTGTGCTTGCTATATAGTTAGACAGTGGCAATGACATCCTTAAGTCTAGTTCTAATTTTTGTTTACAACTGCAGTACAACTAAAAGTTCGTACAGCCTTGCGATTCCTGTAGAAAACACCTACTTTTTTTCACCGCGCAGTCTAACTTGTGCAACTGCCTTTTATATGTTTTTTTAATGAGATCTGCCCAGGTTGTACGCCAGTAGCACTGCGCTCACATGGGGTCACACCACACTACAGCTTGTACAACAGTCTGATGGCAGTCACACCAGGCTCGCATACGCTTGCATGAGGTTGCACGATGGTTGCACAGAAGTCTGATGGATGTCGCACGGGAGTTACAGGGGTCTGCTGGGCAGATACAAACTATGCAAACCGTGTGACAGCCATGTAGAATCTTTCAAAATTTGAAATAATTCATACTGGCATGTGACATGGCCGAATTACATATGACACTCCTACAATCTGTGCGAATCACATACTGCTATGTGACTTCTGTACTCCCTGTATGATTTGGTAGTCGCACAGAATTCGCATAGAAAATTGTTAAAGTGAGAATAGAGTATTACACAGGTCGTGGCAATCTGGCCATCTGTGAGACTACAGTAACATAGACATCTCTATAGTACATCCATAAAAATACATATAAACTTTGCATTGAACTATATTGGAATTTTCAACCAAACTCCAAGTATTCTACCTTGTCTGTTGTATGTGTAACAGAACCAATGCTGATCCTGGGATTCGAACCCGAGTTGCTGGATTGTGAGTCCAATGCTTTATTAGTGTTTGTGGTGTATTGATTTTTGTGTTCATTAAATAAACTAAACCACTTTTGAATTAACCAGAAAATGGTTCAGATTACTTTACAAGTACTAGGGCAATGTGGTGATCTGTTCTACAACAGAAACTGCATCCTGCAACTGGAAATTGACACCACATTAATTGTTGCTGCTGTTCGTCTTGTACGACTTCAGCTTAGTGCCGAGTTAAGCTGTGCCTGGTTCAGCGTTTAACTAAGATTGCAGGTTCATCACACCACGCTGGTCACACAACACCAAACCACAGAGTCCTTCTTCCTGCTCATTAACAAGGAAGTATTCTTCACCGTGACAGTTGTCTTCAAATTCCCACTTACAAACACAAAACGATTATTCCCTGAAGACTCCAAAGTGGAAACACGTCTTGGAAGTGGCTAATTTTAGGGAAGCATTTCCCTTGAACATGGTTTCCAAGAGTGTTTGTGCTTTTGGCAGAGTGTTGTCTCCTGTTTTTCATCTAGAGTTGTTGCTCACTTCACCAGAGTAGAGAACAATGATCAACCATCAATTTAATGCTCTTGTGTAGTCTGGATTTTGAGTAACTGTGGAATAATGCTAGCCAAGGCGTCCGTGTTATGGTACGGTACTACCCTAGGATATTGAGCAACTTTGAAAAACCCTTTATTAACTTGACAGACAAATGACTTGAATCATTAATGAGTCTTTGATGGGTACATATTCTGAATTCAATGACCTGCTGATTGCTTATCAATACATGCACAAGCATAGATTGATTTGATATTTTAAAAATATCATGATTATCTATGCAACTTTGAAGTTGCAAGTTTTACTTCATCAGTGATACATTCCTGCCACAGATAGCAAGATGATTAACATGCTTTTTATTACTCACCTCTCAAGATTTCTTTTTCAAATCTGCATTATATAATTTTTAAATGTCATATTCCCATCAGAAATGTAATTTACTAAATGGATTTCAAGCGCAAAGTCAACTAAAAATTCCACACAACTTTTCTTTTTTCCTTAATGCAATTTTGTGTGCAAACTTCACAGTTATTTTATTATATGCACTTATTAGAAGTGTAGTAAGGTCATGATTTATTTTTTTGATGTAATGTTAATACTTCATAAAGATGTTTAAATATCCTCAATATTGATATATTCACATCTTGTGAAGATGAACTCAAATGTAACTTTAACAAAATTGACAGTAATTTCTTATGGCATTTTTTACTCTCATTATTTTAAAAACTAGTTTATATATAGAGAACCTCACCAGAGTGTTTTGATATTGTTTTGATATTGTTTTGATATTGTTATCCTACAAGTTGACAAAAGTAACGTAAATACGAGGATTTGTTGATTATTTACATTATTTCAATCAACGAGTAGGATAACAACGATATCAAAACACATGTAAGATTCTATTTATAACCCAATATCATTCTTAAGTCATTTACAAAGTAAAACTCTGAACTGTTTTTTTTTATGGGAAGTCAATGAATAAGCTGATGTGCATTTGTATTGTAACATCGTAGCATTGCCTTGATGGTGATGACATCATAATGGTCGGAGCCAAAGGTTCCAAGTTCAAATCCCGCCTGGGGGAAGGTTTACTGCAACATTCAGTGCTATGGATGTTGCAGGTTTCCTCCTGCCCTAAAACTGACAAGTTGTGATATAAATGAAAGAATCTTGAAAGCGACTCTAAACCCCGATTAAAAAACAACAACAAAAAGCAACAACAAAAAACATCACATTGGTAGACTGTTTGTTAGCAATTAACCGTTCAAGTCACAATGCCGGAGATATCAAATTAATATCTCCTAGGAGATAGCAATTTAAACTACTGCATATATCTCCTCTCAGAGCCAGTATTGGATGATAAATAAGTCAGCCTTTGATATCACAAAAGCAGAATAAAATATACATTCAAACAAATGTCCTTCTTTAATTTATTCCAGGTCCAAGTATATATGGTATATAGTCTAATTATGCATACATTAAAAAAAGATAAATGTGTAAAGCTTTTAATATTGGGGGTGTCTTTTTCATCTTAGCTAATATAAAAATTCATGATTTATTCATATTGTTCTTTAGAGCACCAACTTGGGCTTTGAATTTGATGATCCGTTAACCTATGCAATAAAAAAGAAGAGTCGTGTTTGTAATGAGGCCAGTAATTCCAGCACACAACTCCAGGAACGCCTATTGCTGCTGCCTGTAGTGAATGTGAGGTTAAGCATGTGAGCTTACATATTGTGTAGAGAAATAGTGAGTCAAACTGATTTGCATTTCCTGATCATATTATGATTCATTCATTCTGAAAATCAAATAAGCGAGTGAATAAATAGATACAAACTCAATTACATTGCCAGATCTCTCTGGATCGTGTTGCCAGTGTGAACAAATCTATTTAAATTCACTTAAAAAGTGTGATTTCGATTTGATCTGTATTGAATACTGTTGAATCTCTATTTAGATTAAGGATCAGGGTTGGCCTGTGTGTTTTGAAGACAGTTCATCTCAAAGAAAATTGCATCCCTGGGGAGTTCGTGCTTGGGTTTTAGAACCAAAGTTTGAGAATAAGCATAGGAGCAGTTATGGTGTCATGTTCAGGTTTTAAACTGAGACAAGCAGACATTTATATATCAGAGTTGTTACACCTATACTATAATTATATACTGAAGGCTGAAATAAACCTCATTTTGATCACAAAGTATCAGCTATTACAGAAGTTGTCATTTTATATGTCTGTATGTAGTCTCCAACTTCTTCATTACAGTTAATATATATATATATATATTCTCTCTCTAATTCAAAGTAAATCAGTTGTCAAATAAACTTGGATTTAATGTTTATTCTAGTTTATCTTCTATAATAGAAATTCCAAATCACCAATATTCCCCTTCATTCGATCATACAAATCATTACAATTTATTCCATCATTACAATTTATGTGTGTTTTCCTTCGCTTAATGTGCAATTTGTCAATTAATTCACCATTTACCTAATGACATAAGTATTATGTTGGTAATTTGTTCTCTATACAGATAGATTTATGAGGAACATTTTTTAACAGGCACCCTATTAGTTGTCATTAGTGTCTAAAAACAAGCAGCATCTGGTCGTTTCATCTGGCAATGATCTGGAATAGAAACAGAGATATTGTAAGGAATGGTACAGTGCTGATGCTTGCCCTGTATCACAGTGCTGATATCTCTCCTCTAACACAGTGCTGATACCTCCCCTGTAACACAGTGCTGATACCTCCCCTGTAACACAGTGTTGATACCTCCCCTGTAACACAGTGTTGATACCTCCCCTGTAACACAGTGTTGATACCTCCCCTGTAGCACAGTGCTGATACCTCCCCTGTAACACAGTGTTGATACCTCCCCTGTAACACAGTGCTGATACCTCCCCTGTAACACAGTGTTGATACCTCCCCTGTAGCACAGTGATGGTACCTCCCCTGTAACACAGTGCTGATACCTCCCCTGTAACACAGTGCTGATACCTCCCCTGTAGCACAGTGATGGTACCTCCTATATAAAAGTCAATTCTTAAATTACAGAAAATCAGAAACATTCACTATCCTGGTATTAAAAGATATTTCAAATACTTTATAAACAGTTAAAATTTCATGATTTTTCAAAAATCTGTTCATCCCTTATCTCTCATTGTTGCTATGATTCCTGACATTCACACAAGTTCATCTCTCTACATTTAGTCTCTGGCTGTGTCTTAATAATTATCTCAATTAGTCGGTCAGACCTGTTCATGCTTATACCTGTACCTCTGTGCCCACTGAGATGTTGTGGCCACCCAGCAATTAACAGGATGTGGTGGAGAATTCCTCACATCCACGCCTTTGATCCGCATCTGTTCCGCACATTGGAACATCCATGATGGCGATCTTTTTAACACAAATTATATGGAAAATTATTGATATTCATCTAAAGTAGGTAATTACGTACTTATTTGCTGAAAAACTAACACACATTAAGCTGGCGGAAATTTATGCCATTCCAAAGCATTGCCGTTTTCCATGAGAACATTGCTACATTTCCTTAATAAAGGTGATATTTTTTTGCAGGTTTATTGTTGAATATGTAAACGCTTCATAAGGCATAAGTGAAAATGTACATATTCATAAATATTAAGTTTGAATGATTTTGAATGCCCCTGTAGTTTGGTTTAATGATATTGTAAATGGAAATATTACTCAAAGTTGAACTAAAGTTTAATTACCAGCTGGAGCTGGCAGGTTTACTGCAACATTCAGTGCTATTAATGTGGCATTTTTCCTCCTGCCCTAAACTGACATTACAAATACAAGCTGTGATAAAAGTGAAAGAATCTTTAAAGCAACTCTAAACCATAATTAAAAAATAAAGCACAAAAAAAAAAAATATATATATATTTTATATGTTGTACATTAATATTGAGCATACCATTGAAAATATCAAAATATCTTTGTAAATGAATATCACTTTTTTTTTTATTATTATCAATATTGAAACTTTACCTTGCATCACAGTCAAAGAAAAATTCCTAGAATAATGCATTCATCTACAGAATTGATGCTTACAATTTATTTTCAACTTCTAATAAGCTAACATGAAATATTTTAAAATACAAAACGTACAGTTTGAATAAATGTTGATTAGTAGTAGAGTATGCAGGTCTTTACAATGTACATGCATGTTATGAGTTTGAGCCTTCATCCTGCTGTTCTAGTTTCTTTGGGCAAGGCACTTAATAGACCTGCCTCATTGTGAGATTTACTAAATAATGATTAAAGAAATATATAAAGCAGAGAATACCAAATTGTTTCAAATTCTTCAAATGTAGTAATACTGTTATATGATTCTTGTACTCTTGTACCACTGTAGGTGGTACAAAGAGGAGTAAATACTCTTAAACTCTGTTAGAAATGTAATTAATAATAATAAACATAATGGATATTTGTAATGCACCAGACCCACCCTTTAAGTCATGAAAGCGTTACATTTTAGTTCACATACTGAAAGAAATTTATATTCTATTGAGTACGTATAGTTTAGAATTGGTACAAAAACAGTCACTCTCAGAATAGTATAAGCGGGATGAAGTTATTGACACAAGCAGACATCTTGTTTGGTATTTACAGAGATGTATATAGTGTATAGTGTATGTGTATAGTGTATGTGTGTAGTGTACTGTTCCTGTCGATCACCAGGCAGCTATGCCAGTGTACTAGTAAATGTCTTCTTAATTGTTGTAGTCGTTCAACACGATCCTACAATGAAACTTTACCATGGACCACCTGGGGATAACCAAAATATTATTAACATTTTCTCGTAGCTTTTGTTTACTTCACGCCCAAAGACAACTGTCGGAACATCAATAAAGAGTCATTTGGACAACAAAGAACAAATTGTTCCTTTTCAAATGTATCTAGCCTTCTTCATCAATCCTGTAGGCTATGTTTTGAAGCCTGTCGGCTTTGACGTCTAAATTGGCATCCAACAGTTGGGTGATCCTTTAGTATCGCATAGTTTGGGCGGTCCGGTATGAAGTATTCACATCAAAAAGGAAAATGTGATAAAGTTGCCATACAGCGAGCATGGAATAGCACTAGAGACATATGTTTTTATGTTCTGTGGTTAATGAAGAGGTGTGAATAGAAGATTTCCGCTAGCCACAGCACGTGACACCACGGCTGGAAAAATGCAGTGACCAGCTGGGTGGAAGCCATGCGGAGGCAGCGGCTTCGTTAGTTCCTCACCGGAAGCTGGAGAGAAAATTAGAGGGTTACTGAATCTAGGGGTCTCGGTACACTTCTGTAGGTGTCTTACCAGGGGTGCATTCAGGCTGCAATACAATTCAATACACTACATTATGGTAGTTTTCTACAAAGTAGTGGCTGGCTGAACGATTTCGTAGGAAAATAGCAGGAAATCGGTTTGCACATGCATGCAATCCATTCTTTTAATGCTTTGGGTTGTCCTACTATATTTCCTACAAAACACTACAGATGCAAAAGCCGAAATAAAAAATAGTGCTACGTAGTACTACCATGTGTTGGCTGAACGACTACTGTAGCACTATGTAGCACTTAGTAGAGAAATGTATTGCAGCCTGAATGCAGCTTAGTGCACTCTGTGTCTGTGTGTGTGTGTCTGTGTGTGTGTGTGTGTGTGTGTGTGTGTGTGTGTGTGTGTGTGTGTGTGTGTGTTTATATATATTTTATATATATAAAATCTAATTAAATTTTTTTTATTCACATGCATACATTACGAATACAATAAGTAGCAAGTAAACGAATCCACATCCTAATCAAGTTCCTAGCCAATTTGACCTTTTAAACTAAATACAGTACAGTTACAGTAGCCTGGTAGATCCACATTAAAACACCCGTAGATATGAACCTGACTATCTAAAGGCTGCACATTGTAATCTGATCGATCCACATCAGTATTACCGAGTATATTTTAAAATGCATTGCCACATATTGGCATTAAATTAAAACATGGTTATTTAAATGTTTTCTCATACTGTCTGGATATTACTGGATAAATTATGTGTTACCTTTCCAAAAATATAGTTACGGATCCGCCCCTCCTCATTATTAAATTGTAGTTTAATATTTAACAATTGACCATATCGTACCAGTAAGTAAACCTAGATATATTTGCTCAAAATTCATATAGGCCTAATTTTGACACTTAGATGGTTAACTACACACCTATTTACTCGAACATGCACTAGCCATCACTCCATGACGCATACTATTTGTAGGCTCTGTCTACGAATCCGCATTAGCATGTTAATATCGTGCTAAATTATTAACTTGGTTGATAAATATAGATTGCGCGAAATCCGAGGATTTGTAACAACGGGGTATAAATATTTCATTTAGTCAGCTTACAGCGGTCCGTCATCACGGCGTGTGTTGACTATCCATCGCTGCCGTGTGTCGTGATCTATTGGGATGTTGTGAAACGACAGTTTCTGGTGTTCACCATATCGCGAATGGCTTTGGCACATCTGGACACAGAAATGCATCGTTACCTCGTAGATGCACACCGAGCCTCGTTCTAAAATCCGTTTAGCGGGTCGCGTGATAAAAGCGAATACTAGTATGCGTAAAAGAAATACATCACAATGTTCGTTTAGAAAACTCAATTAGTGTAATCGCGCTCTAATGCATTTGTTCAATAAAACAACAAACATTGTGACTTTCCTGGAAAGTTAAAATGATTGTAACAACAATGCAATGAGGTCTTTTAAATTACATTATAAAGTGATGGTGTACCAAAATTAAAATGTAATTTCAAAAGTAGGAGAGAGAGTTGATTAAATATGTTTATGTAAATATTTACAATTATATGATATGTACATGTTTATCTCATTCTTTATCTTTCTTTCTTCTCTCACCATCTTTCTTTCCCTTCTGGAGCGGTTTTCGTTTAAGTTGCAATAACTTGTAACCTATCTATTTCATCTTGAATAAAATATGTCCGTTACGGCAAGGACAATAAGCCGCTGCTCACTCGGTTGCGTTTAACATGATTATGTCCCCAGTGAGTAACCATACCTTAATGTCGTTTTTATGAAATATTCGCAACACAACCTTCTGTTCTACACTATATAGAACAGACATTCAATATATACAAAAGTAATGCATACATGTAATATATATCCTACATTGCATCATACATTATAATAATATTTATCAGACGGCTTAAAGAGGCAAGATCATACTTGCATAGGGAATAATGGTCACTCTCGGGGTTATTGCATATTATGAAAGAACTATCTTTCCTCCTCCAGATTTGTATTAGTCGTCGAGAAATATATTTATTTACTATCCAAAGACCCCCCCCCCCCCCAACAATAGAGTGCGGTGTTACTTGTGACGTCACGGGTTTCTGTTTACACAGATCCCCCCCCAGAAACCAAGATATGCATTCACATATTGATATTGGTAGTGTTTTTCTACCAGCTGGTTAAATTACCGCTTACGAACACCAATATTGACCTCACGATACATTAAAACGTCTCCCTGGTTAATCTGTCGACAAGTGGAGGTTGATCCGTGACAGAGAATAATATTGACATCAGTGATGTTCTTTCTCGTAGTTTGATGTGATCAATTGATAGAAATGTGCATGATGAAAGAACCGCCTTCTCACCACTCCAAGTTTGGGTTTTACCTGTGATAGGGCTGTAGGGCCTAAACGGTTCCGTAAAACAGACCCGAGACTAACGAGAATCTATTAGTAATTGTCTTTTTCTAGCCAAAATTATTTTATAAAATTGGAATATTCTTATCGAATAAAAATTCAAGACAGGCTTAATTCCCTTTTCAAGTCAAGAAAATCAATTCGAGTTTTGATCGCCAATATCGCAGTGTCAACAACACCGGCATTTTTTTAAAATCGAATTTCTTTTATGTTTTAACTTCGCCATACAGTCATTATTATCTGCAATCTATTTCAATTTGTTACTGACAGCTCTTCAAAATGCTATTGTACGTTGACAATGTGTGTGTGTGTGTGTGTGTGTATGTGTGTGTGTGTGTGGGCGAGTTGTGGTAGTGCGGTGGTTAAGCCTACAGTTAAAAGGGTCAATCGCCACTATATTATAATATAAAATTGTCCGATTCCAAGACATTGACCGAGTAGATGAAATTGCATAGTCACCTGTCCCTGCTATAGATCTACGTGTCTAACCGTTACCATATAACAATGTATCTTCCATTGAACATAACGAAATCACCGTGGTTTCCTCTGCGAGCCATAAACGACGACAATTTACAAAACAAACATTACAACTGAACAACCAATATTCTATTAGTCCATGATTCCACCCTTGACTGCATCGTGAGTGGTGCACTGGGTACTATTTCACATTATACAGTACCCGTCGGTCACTTCCATAATTATGTGGATGGGGTGTGTGTCAGGGTACTGTCGACAGTGATTATGACCCAAAATTTCAAAACTTTAAAGTTGAACAGGAAAAACAGAAAATTAATTTCACTTCAAATAACTCTGAAGATTACAATGAGCCCTTCTCGATGGAAGAGCTCATGCATTCTCTAAG
>JAUTBT010039168.1:0-17503 GCA_032361225.1 Lepetodrilus schrolli
GCGGGTTTCCTCCTGCCCTAAACTGACAAGTTGTGATATAAGTGAAAGAATCTTGAAAGCGACTTAAAACCCCAATCTAAAAAAAAACACAAAAATAACAACATTGGTGAAAAAGATCATAATTTTATTGAGATTAGCTCAGAAACAGTTACGTCATTGGCAATGACGTCATTTGGCAAGTCATTTGGCAATGACGTCATTCACGTCATAGTGGAAGCTACGCCGTTTGCGTCACAGTGGAGCAATGTCAGAGTTATAGACTGGTTTCGTGTCCTGTTTGTGCTGAACTTTGTGCAGTTACCTTCCCTTTTTAGTACAAGTTTGTCAACATTTGAAAAGTAGGTCTTTTGTGGGAGTGGCCTAAGAAAATGTCGTTCATCGAAGTATGAGCACAATGTTCTGGGGTCAGATTGCCAGATTTACTGTATTTATCTTTTTATTATGACTTAAATAAAAAGGGAACGAAAAGATGGAGAGGGAAGAAAGAGAAATTAAGAATGAAAGAGATTTGTTTAAAGCACTTCATCCCTAAATTTACTGCTAAAAAGTAATTTTCATATTTTACCCAGAATTAAACCTCAAAACAAATGACATAAATGAAAAGTGCTTCACCCCTGATTTATCACAAAAAAAAAAGTTTTATTCATATTTCACTTGGATGTACATTTTCAGCACTACAGATGTCGTGGGTTCCCTCCTGTCCTAAATTGACAAACCGTGATATAAGTGAAATAATCTTGAAAGCGGCTCTAAACCACAATTCCAAAAACAAACACAACAAATTCTAAAAACATATGACATTAAATATCAGCACCATACAAACTGACATGTTCTCGGTTGCAAAATTCCATACATGTAACATTTGCAGAAAGAAAAACAAGAAATGCACACTATTTAGTAAACAATTTAATAAACATGTCGCACGTCCAATTAATTCTTCTGCATCGGAACTCTCATTTGTCCCGCAGTGTTCGCTAAGTAGATAGGTGTTCGCAATCCATCTGCCGTTTGTGTTGACATACGTTGGGCGAAGAATTGAATGTCAGTGTGGACGTTCCATTAATGGATACTGGGAAAGTAAAGTGTAAGCATACAGGAAAGTAGCACATAAGCGTACGGGTCTCCGAAGATTGCATACCCTTCACAATGATGACATTGACAAAACAATCCATTATGGATTTCCCCCCTCCTGCCTAAGTGATCTGTTTGCTTACAGATTTTAATGGTCTGGACATGGCCGAGGAAGGCATCGAGAAACTCTCAGATACCTAGCCCCCGTTTCACAACGGCCTCCTAACTATTTAGGGGCTCCTAAACCAGTCCTAAGTGTTGTCACCTCGTAACAAGTGTTTCACGACGTCACAAGTCGTATCCCTTCTTAAATCTCCTTCTAACTTAGGAGGTGATAAACTGGGTCATAAAGTTAGGAGCTCCTAAATTTAGGATGTCGTTGAGAAACGGGGGCCAGGACTTGTACTGTTTCCTACAGGAATTCAGTGATCATTGTGTTTTGATTATACCATATGAGGAAAAACTGCAACAATTTGATAATTGAGATACACGTTCAAGTCAATAATATGATTATAGACCAGGAGCTGGTGTAGATGAACCAAAGATTATGATTGTAGAATATGAGGATATTGCACTTAATGTATTCTGTAATAAAACAGTTCTCCACCATTCTGCTATGACTTAAAACCTTGTTTAATTGTGTGTTGGCTGGTAATGCAGTGGTAGAGTTTCGGATTTTGAAGTCAAAGATCCTGAGTTTGAACCCCACCTGAGGAACTCAGTGTTAAAGGCATACAATCACGTTTTTTTGTACATATTTCATAGTCAAACATATTTTTACTTGAAAGTATGTACATTTGATGTGTCTACACAAGCATATTGGGTAACCAGCTAAATCTTTTGCATATCCCACTGGTTTTTAATATTTTAATATTTTATTATTTTATTATTTTTTCAATATTTATAGCTATGTAGCATTATTGATACCAGTAGCTGTGAAAGGTTATTTTGACTGTCTTCAATGATTAGAGTTATTAGACTATAGAAAATTAAGATATTACAGTACATTACCAACTGATTATTCGAGTTTTACGGAAAATGTAAACTGCAATGGAATGTTACCTATCCTACAGTGGTGAAAAGATATTTGGAGGTACAAAAGCATTTATATGTATGCTAAGTGCATGTACTTTGCATTTTTAGCTCCAATTTGGTCCAAAACGACTACATATTTTGTGGTTGTATGCCTTTAATGTTCATGGAAGTTCCTTCCAATGCAAATTTGATACAATGCCCTGTTTGTGCTGTCGGAATGCTTGGTTCATCAGTACCAGCCATACTCACTGTCACCTATGGGTAAAATGTTCTTGCTGCAACGTAAAGTACTAATTCATTCATTCTCAGCTTTCTTCCTACTGTAAACTGACAACACATGATATGAGCAAAATAATCATTAAAACTGCTCTAGCTCTCATCAAACAAAGTAAATAATTAAAAGGACTCATACACATAGGTGATTTTTATTTATGCCTGTTTCATTGTTGCTCATATGTAATATACTCAACAAAATAAATTAAGGACCGTCAGATATTTTGTGGGGAAGTTTTCCACCAAATCTTTGAACTCCACTTGAGGAAGCTGGTGCCATTCGTCTTCCAATATGTCTGCAAGTTCTTGAAGAGTACCTGGAACCTGTAGATGTGTGGACGTTCTTCATTGTTAAAATAATATAGACCTAAATTTATCTGTTCAAAAAGGCTACTGGTCCTTTATTAATTTTGTTGAGTATATATAGAAATATATTTGCAAGAATCGTAGCTCTCAGGAATGAAAAGCAACGCAAACCCATCGGAATATAACAAGTGTTTAAGAAATGGTACCTATTCATGGGGATTCCCCTCTATGTTAATCACATGGTTAGAAGAGTATGCTGTGATTGGTCCTCGGCCAGACAGTTGAGAGGTCACATGTTGCTCTCACCAGGAGACTGTCCGGAAAATGAGCTGATTTATCGATAACAGGTCATTTGGAAGGAAATCAATCGCTGTACGTGGTGTAGGATCATCAGTTGTTTAGGTTTATACAATATAAATTTGATGTTTGAGTCACTTTAATCAATTAAAGAATTAATCATGTGTGGTGCATTTCAGAGAGTGAGTTGCTGGACAGTACAGGAGAGTACACGGGGGTCAACAGTGGTCAGAGAGAGGCTGAGGTCAAGGCAGAGATCAACAAAGTCAACATGGAAACGGAAATGCTGATGAAAGATATCTTACTGAAGGAAAGTCAGGTACAAGACATGACGTGTAGAGAGACAAAGATATTATGACATGTAGAGAGACAGCACAGCACATAGATCAAGAAGCCATGTTTTGTCATCTAATGTTGTTGGGAAAAGGAACTAGCAATGTAGGAACAATTTTATTATTAAAGTGGATACAAATAATTAACTACTATTGCAATTATTTCATGTTTTGGACACTTTCAGATTTGCATGAATATTTAAAGGAGTTGATTTAATTCCAAAAACAAACATTTTTCAGTTGATAGATTTGAAGTCGCAAGAAGAGAAGATTCAGATGGCCATATCTGTCCTGCATGTACGTATATCTACTGTGTAGGTAGATCATTCCACAGTGGCTGTCCACACCACACCAAGATGCATGCTTAATGCTTTGTTCTGCAATGGTAGCAGAGCTCAGACAGTGGTGAAATACCACTGCTTAAAAACAACATGTCATCTTACATTGCAATTAGTTATCCTTCAAGATTGTTTGCCCATGATTTTTTTGATTTTTTTTTCTTGTCAAACTTTAATACTTTACATTCAAGTTTGAAATTTGACATCCTGTGTCAGGATGGTGCCTCAAGTTCACTTTTCACTGATAGCTTACTTTCATAGTTTGGGATCTAACATTTTGTACCAAACCTGAACGACAACAGTGCGATATCCATCTGATTGATTTAAGTGTTATATTCGTGTCAGTAAGTATTCCAGAAACTTTTGATGTTTTTTTTGTTGCTTCTGTTGAAAGGTAGCGAAGTCAGATAATCCTGTAAACTAATCCTAATCTCATTTACAGTAGTTAATCCCCATGTTTATGTCACCCAAGTCTGGAATCTTGTGGGTTGGCAGGCCTGGGGCATGGACACGTCACAGAACCTCCAGCCACAGACCCACTCAATATCCTTACGTAATATGACCAGACTATTGTTATTTATTACTTTCAACCTTGAGATGAAGGACAACAGTATTAGACATACTATAGAAGTTTTCTCCTGCCATTAACTGACACCAGCTCGCATTATCAACAGAATCCTAAATCTCGCACATTACACCCGTCCTTGAGAAACTCCATTGGTTACCAGTTAATGCCAGAGTTGACTATAAGCTTCTATTCATTGTTTGCAGATGTCTTCACGACACCAGCCCAACCTATTTATCTAAACTTCTTGTCCCTAAACTTCTATTCCAGCTCGTAAGTTATGTTCTCAAAAACGAAGTAATTTGTCAGTCATTTCTTACAGACTCATTTTCTATGTGCCTGTACTGTGGAACTTGTTACCCCTTGAATTCAAACTGGCTGAAAAATCTAAACATTTTCAAACCTAAGCTGACTTTGTGTTATTATTGAAGTGAGCATATCTACGGAATGGAATAGGTATAAATGTGCATTATTATATTAATATTCTTAAGCCACAAAATAACCTGCAAAGCCACTCAGTCACAATTTAATACAGAAACAGATTTTAGTGTAGTGTATAAATAATGTTGAAGACATGAAATGATGTGAGATTGTATGTTTAAGAAATGAGATGAGATGACGCAAGTTGTATGTTGAAAACTTGAGATTACATAAGATGGTGTAGACTGATGATGAAAGATGGTGTGACAGAATGCTGTAGACAGGAGATGACGTAAGATGGTGTGACGGAATGTTGTAGACAGTGACGGAATGTTGTAGACAGTGACGGAATGTTGTAGACAGGAGATGACGTAAGATGGTGTGACGGAATGTTGTAGACAGTGACGGAATGTTGTAGACAGAATGTTGTAGACAGTGACGGAATGTTGTAGACAGGAGATGACGTAAGATGGTGTGACTGAATGTTGTAGAAGCGGAATGCTGCACAGCTGATGCGGCTGAAGAAGCAAGTGAGGGAACAGCAGCTGAGGTCCAGACAGTGGCAGGAACAATATTCACAGCTGCAGAGAGCAGTGGCTGACACCAGGAGAAAACTGGACAACTGACCAGAGAAGCCTCCACAGGACTGGGCAATCCTGTACGAGCTGGACAACTGACCAGAGAAGCCTCCACAGGACTGGGCAATCCTGTAAGGAACGGCGTAACTCTTAAGGCGTACCCATAACTCCAACTTTAACCAGTCTACACAAGGGATACTATTTTTTAAAACAATATTTATTTGAAAACATCTGGGATTCATGAATAGCAAACTAATGGCTATCTGAACTATGTCTCTCCAAGGGTTACTATTGGAGATATGGTTACCTTAGAGCTATCCTGTTTCCTATGGACAACTGGCAAACTTCAGACGGTCATCAGTGATGTGAGAAAGGTGGTCAACTGTCTAGCTGGAAGAAACTGGTTGTTGACATTTGAATAAATCATGTTCTGTGTTAATTATTTTATGAAACTTGAAGGAATTGGTCAAACTGAAGAAATTACTGTTACCATTAGTTTTAATATCTTAAACATTCTCCCAATACATGGAAATCACTAATATAATAGATGCAGTAGGTGTTATCAACTGGTCTGATTTAATCTACCATGTAAACTCCCCTATTAAATAAATCATAATCTGTATTGGCACCTCTAGCTGACACTAGCATGAAGAAGGTTAAGTCAGTGTATTTGTACCCAGAGCCTACAGCTTAATGTGCTGCTCTTGCATGTATAGAGAACATGTATGGCTGGTATTTTGTCTTCCTATTGGTTAAATATCTGTATTCGGTGCTGCAATCATTTGATGTTGTTCATCAATGACAACTCTGGTGGTAAATAGAAAATATCACATCACTCAGTGGCCATTCCGCAACAGACATTTTTATATAAATACAATTAAAACATGTTTAATAAGTTATGCTTTTACTCTCCAGGTACAATATGTTCATGTCTGGGATGAATGTATTGGTTATATTTACAAAAGAAAACATTGACATGAACAAATATGAAGGACAATGATTAAACACTGTTGATTTGTCTACGACAACTGACAGGAGTATTGTACTTTATAAGATGATACAAAGATTGGTCTAGATGTGACACAGATAATTTGATATAAAGAAAACATTTCCAGTGTGGTTGAAGTTCCAAATAGCTCAATAGCAAAATATTATATTATACAAATATTGAGCCATTTTTAACCATCTGCAACTGTCTGGAACATTTTTCAATTATTGAAGCCATTCTGCTGTCTTTCATGAGTCTAGGGCAGTTACGAAAAATAAAAACTACCACTTGTGCAAAGTCCGAAATATGAAAGACTGCAATAGCTTGTTACTTACACTTTTTTTGGCAAATTATTGATGCCATTAACTTTATTAGTATTCTATTTTTATGTACAATGTGTACCCAATAATAATCATACACTAGGCGTACAGTGTTATAGTAATGGTACACATTTCATCAACATACTGCTCTATTTTGTTGTTTAAATTAACATGAATACAATGTAAATTTGTCTTGATATGGTTTAAAAGTTAAATACCAAAAAATCAGAACAATAATAGTGCTACAAGAGTTATGACTTTATGGTACTACAATGATTCTGTTAAATGAGACCATGATCGATACAAGCTACAGTACATTAATGTGGCATTCATATAATTTACGTGCTCATTTAATATATATACAATACACATTCAAACTTGTTGTTCATTTGCCATTTCCATTCATAGCCATAGAATCCAAATGTTCATAGAACAGTGGAAATGTCAGAAGATAGAAGAGATGGATCTTCAAAACACTGCAACTACTACTATTGTATTCACATAAACATGTCAGTTATCCAAACGATGACAGGAGGGATATCCATAGCTCTACATCACATTGTCTTCAGATTAATGACATCCGATTTGAAACCCTTAGATTATTATTGTACAGTACTGTTCCGCCATCCCAAGAGTTTCTGCTATGACAACGGACTTATGTTCCTGGGAACATCTTACTTCCTACAGTCCTCCACTGCTCTGGGGTCGACATGTTGACAGGGGTACTCTCCCCAGATCTTGTACATAGCATCGCCCTCGGACCAGTGGCGTTTGATCATCTGACACCGCAGACATCCGCAGTCGTCCTTCCACTTCTTGTGTCCCACCGTCCCGTCGCTCCGGAGGTCGTGATGCCGATGTGGTGTGGTCCGAACTCGGCGTCTGTAACGTATCGGCGCCTTGATGATTAGCGGCGATGTGTTCTCTTCCGCGCCGTCTTCCCTAGTGGACTCCTTCCGCGGACTCTCGTCAAGGTGGTACAGGTGGTGCTTCCTGTACTTCACGAACCCTTCCGATCCAAGTCCCTGACCACCCATTCCGTTCTCAGACTTCTCCGAGTGAATGGTCTTTTGGAAAGCGATGACCTCATAGCGGTGCTTGCTGGGGATGACCAGAGGCTTGGCCAGGGGCTCGGGGGCAGCCTCGGGGTCGGGGGAGATTTCGGGTGTCATGTGGGTGGCGACTGGACCCGACATCACCGGTGAGACCGTCGCATGGAGTAGACCTGGGGACCCAGGGATAGACGGAAGGCTGGGCAGAGACTGAGCAATCCTGGAGAAGTTATCCGGGTACAGCTGAATATAGAAAACACTACATTTAGAAGACTGTTAAAAATGAACAAATGCAAGCATATTTGGAACTCATGATAAAACAGAACTGAAAGTTATAATTCAATAGGATTTGGTTGAAAAATTTGGCGATCACGGTGATGCTTATTCAGAATGCAATGTGCCTGTGTTAACAAAGTTCATGCATACACAGTATTGGGTGAAATATTCCCATTGCAGAGTAAAGCACTTTGCACTAATTCATTCATCCATTGGCGATATTAACCCTCTCCCTTCTGGTTTAATCTGAATCATCTCTGGTTGCTGCCAGTATGGAGCATGAACTATTGGACATTTCTACTGTCCAAACATTTGTCACTGGACCATCGTGGTTTGGACTGACATTACCCGGAGGTGCAGTGTCCTGATCGGTGGGTTGTGTTTGATGTAGTGCGACACCTTGAAATCTCCTGTGTTGGCCGGTACAGTCGGCAGTTTGATCGTCTCTATGGACTTGGAGCTGAGCGATGACACATTGGTGTCGTCTCTCTCCAGCCGAGGAGGAGCCAGAAGCTGGAATCGAACATCAAGAAATAGTCCTGTAGCCCATGCTGATATGACAAATGCTTTAGACGTGTAGAAATTTAGGAATGTTAATGATTTTACTATACATTATCATCAGTATTATAGTTTGCCATGAAATATATTGACAACTCTATTTCGTAGATCATGTCGGTAAACAATTTATGGAATGAAAGAACTATTTCTTATTTTGTCTTGAGTAACCAAAATTGAAATTCAGAATTTGCGCACCAATAATAAAAAATTCAAATATAGCCATCGCCAAATATTTTGAGTAAATATTTTATGCAGAAGGGTGATATCCAAAAGATGGAACAGGCAATAGGGTTCAGTTTGTATGTGCTAGCAAACGTCACACACCCACAAATGCAAATTAAACCTTACTTTAGGTGAAGTTTTCTTAATGTGGTATTTGTAGCTGCTTACTTTAGGTAGGTTTATTGATGGGGGTGATTAGCTTACTTTAGGTAAAGTTTTCTTGATGGGGTAACTCTTTGGGTACTGGTCCTCGAAGGTCTGCAGATGTCGGAGTCGTTCCCTCTGGAACTTAAACCGGTTCATGTAGCCGCCTCTGCGAGGCAACTGTCCGAGAGTCCGAGGACTCAGCATGTTGTCCAGAGGCTGCTCGGGGGACGTGTCCGAAATCATGTCTGTAGTGTTCACTGTATCTCTGATTCGACACCTAATATATATCCAATTTGGACATGTGCATTGTTCACCTTATCTCCAATAGGAACATTAGGACAAACTTTTCACAACTTCCTTTTCATTTCGTATCAGTTTTTCACATGGTGAGGCATCGTATCCAATATAAAGTAGACTTTGTCACCATCAAATCTCGTCTCCATTTCATGGTAAATTTTCCTATTTAGAGAATCCGTTGATTTGTAAAATATCCACCACTTTATATCATGTTCTAGTCTCTCAAAATTAACATTAATTTGAATATCAATCAATAATGATTTGGATAGTATATTTTATGAACAACTCTACATGCTAAAGGTTGACATATGACGAACCTAGGGTGCAGTACTGTGAGCTTGGAGAAAATCATGATTGTTCAGGTGCTAAATCTGTCGAGATCATGCTAATCCTATATACAATTGTTACGAGGGCAGGTAATCCCTTCTCTATGCAATTCAGCCAATGTTAACAAGAGCACATGCTTGTATAAATCCACTTGATGTCAGTAGATATGGACAATAACTTTGACGTCCCTTGCAAAATATGCCACTGCTTCATACTCGACTCGGCTCAGCAACCAAGATGGTTTGTTGTTTAAAATCTGAACTAGTATTGTCAAGTTCAAGTTGGCATTGATTGTGAATGACACCTGGGTTTGGTGGGAGGACAGCCTGCAATAACCAAGTAGAATAATAAGGATGATCTTATCTTGCCTGACATCGAAACTGGGTCTGAGATTATGATTTCATGCTAAACTCAATAGTTTTGTTCACAAATCTTTGAGCTTGTGCATGAAATTATACTCATTTAAAAAAAAAATCTTGGGGCCTGTTCTATCTGTGGTTCCAGATGTAGGATTTGAACACGGAACATTGTTTGGTATTCTACTATTGAATCGGATGTCGGTAGAGTAGGGAGTTTCCACATTTTCCTCACAGTAGTTTAGAGATATAATGGTGGTCTGGTTATGGCGGTGAGAGAACCTGCAGCAACTGGTTACAGCATCCGCAGAGAGTAGTAATGTCTGCGGGTCATTAAGAACTGATTGTGTCCATTTCACCAAAATAAGATAGTTTCACAGAAAACAAAACATGCAAAATAAAACAAGGTTTGTAATTATGACATTTAATACTTTACAATGTTATATAAACAGAGTTGCACATTTTTCCACTGGTATTATACATTTCAACATTAAAATAATTATTCAATGTGATATGAAATGATGGTAGAGAAAATGTCTTTCATTCATGACTTCAATAGTTGTTCCCATTATAGTACATTGAGTAGCGGGGCCATGGTATGAATGATAAAATACAGTATGACCTTGAACATCGATTTCGAAATTCGAAAAGAAAACATTTGACACAAATATGATGCATACTTTCTTGACATTCCAAAAACAATGTATATTTTTCAACCATGTGACGCTGACTTCTCACTTGTAACAGAACATACACAGTGTCGGATGACATTCAGACTTTATTGTATATGTGTACATGTAATATCAAATATAATACATGTAATCTGTAGATAATTTTGATAGTGGATTAATAAAAACTGATCTTATCAATCCACTTCTGAAACATAATCTCCATTGATGATTGTATAGAAAGTTGCCCATAATTAGATATTTTCCTAATATTGGTATAAAATGGTAACTATAAACCAGATTGTGATGCACATATATTGCAATATTCATAAATAGAGATTATTAACCAAGTGTCTTAGATATCGTCTATATCCTGCACTTAGGGATAATCTTTGTATTAGACGGGCTTCAGCAAGTCTAATACATAGAGATTATCCCTAAATGCAGGATATAGATTATATCTAAAGACACGAGGTTAATAATCTCTTTATCATCTAATGTCAAGCTAAATACTTCTCTATGTAGGAATACATGCAGGTCAGTAAATTGTAAACTGCTTCACTCATTGATAAATACACCAAAGGAAAATAACAACTATAAAAACAATTTTATTTTTATTTTCAAATTGTGAATATATTAAATCTAGTCGATTAGCACGTAGTCTCCGATTATAACTGTCATCTTGTTTACTATTTCCATACAGTAGCATTTATAAATAGTCACATGAAAATGACGTCATGTGAAATTAGCTCCCTAATTTGCATAGTTATTAGTCAGGCAAGTAGCATGATATAAAAAATATATGTATACTTCCTTGTTCTCGTTAACTTACTTGAATTGCATTCTTATTACTGGTTATTTGTAAGTATATTAATAAATACTATAGTATTTAATATGTATGCACATAATATTTGGAAAAATCCAACATATTATTTAGAAACGAAATGGCAAAAACAGTGCAAATAATGTCCATATTGAACTTTCCATTAGATGATAAAATGCGTGTGATTAGCCATGAAAATTAGGATTGGTGAACTAGTTTTGTGATTTATTTGTGGAATTCAGTGCAGTTGAATTTTGTGTGTGTGTTTGAATTGGGATGTAGATATGTTTTCAAGATTCTTTCATTTATATCATGGCTTGTTAGTTTAGGGATCACAACGTGGGATACACTAAGTGCCACGTTGCTGCAATGTTGTTGCCACATGGAGTTGTTAGCTGCGAGGAGGCAACCTGCAACATCTGTAGTAGTAAACCTGTGAGCACTGGCTGGTACTTTAAGACCAAGGATGATAGACAGTGCATCCTATCAATATCGCGTCAGAAAAGTAACTTTTGCAACCATTGATGCTGGGCTCCCTGGATGGGATTTGAACCTGGAACCTTTGGCTCTGAAGTCCAAACGTTCTACCATTGTGCTACCACCTGCCCCCTTCAGTTGAATTAACATTATACATATTCTTCCTACATCAGTAACACTGCAAATGAAACAAATTTCCACAAATGGAATGTATGTGAATGCTGTTATTAGAGTATGATCATAATGAAGATGATCACAGCCAATCAGCAATTGATGTACCCTAGTGGCCACACCTACCACATGTAATATTAAGATTTTTGTCCTACGGGTCCATTGGTATTTTCCATATGAATTTATAGATGGTAATTGATTGGTCAACTATCATTCTAACTATATTTTGTATGCATGCTTTAAAATGTGGACATATTTTTCAGGATCTAAAACATTTGATTGTAAGTTTAGAAATGTATTTATTAAAATGGGAATAAAGATGAATTTGTTATTTCCATTTTTGTAAAACCTGTGCTTCTATTTCTCTAACTTCTGTTTCTAGATTAGCAGGTTTCGTGACATGCAAATTCCAATTGCTGTTGCTGTATCATTGTTTGGCATGTTCGGATTTGCAATATACCCGATATGTATGGAACTTGCTGTTGAGGTTACCTACCCTGTTGCTGAAGCAACCAGCTCTGGTCTATTGTTTGTGTCTGGGTAAGAACATTTTTTTCACAGCTGTCAGTAAAAGATATTCAACACAGATTTAGCTATATAAAACAAAGAACCTACAACATTATAGATGCATTACAATGGACCAACATTACGATTTTACGACATTTGCTACTATACTATAGATAACCTATGAAGCAATTAATTCTACTACTACTACTACTACTACTACTACTACTACTACTACTAGTACAACTTCTACTACTACTACTAATAATAATAATAACAAAAATACTACTACTACTACTACTACTACTACTACTATTAATAATAATAATAATATTTGTCATGTATGGGTGAAATATTTCTGCTGTGACGTAAAACAATAATTCACTCACTACTACTACTACTACTACTACTACTACTACTACTACTACTACTACTACTACTACTACTAAAGTAGTATCTTATTATTATGTAGTAGTAGTATTATTATCCAGTAATTTGAACACTGTCTAACCCAAATTTTGATCATAATGTTTTATTATTGTATTTCAGACAGATACAAGGAATAGTGTACATGCTGGTAGCTCAATTTATCACCCAGCCACTGTCTGAGCACGACAAATCTCTGCCGACAGGATGCAATACTAATGGAACATCAATAGGCGCTGACTTCATTCCCCAGGATTGGACAAGTATGGAATTATTTTTTATTAAATTTGGCTGCAGAAATTTAAATTTTTTTTTTTGCTGGGGCATGGAGATTTCGACACTACCCCTGAGGAAATTGTAGGGTGCCATTCCTTTGAGCTGTGTAAACTGTTTGGAGTACTTAAGACAGACAATTTTGTCAATGGAACGACTTACACACTGTGCGGTCTGTACTGTCACATTGTGTGGTCTGTACTGTCACATTGTGTGGTCTGTACTGTCACATTGTGTGGTCTGTACTGTCACATTGTGTGGTCTGTACTCACTGGCGAGGTAGTGCAGACTGCACAGGAAATGTACAGTGACGTCACCACATCATAGGCAACTCTTTGCCGCCATCTTGCTTGTGCGCGACATGTGCGAGTCGTTCCTTTCACTCAGTACACTGTACTGGAGTGACATCACCTGTCTGTCTAAGAACACTTTGCACACCTGCAAGGAATGGGGTCAATGTATTGTGGGCGGGGATGGCATGGGGCACAATAGACAGGCTCCAGTGTATTTCGAGCCGCTTTCAAGATTCTTTCACTTATATCATGGCTTGTCACTTTAAGGCAGGAGGAAACCTGCATCATCCACAGCACTGAATGCTGCAGTAAACCTGTGAGCACCAGCTGGTACTGACAGACCAAGGTGGTAACTGCATTGCCATGCTACATAAATAAATATGGAGAAGCTTAAGTGACTATATTATAGTACAATTAACACTAGCATGACAAAAATGTGTGGATGAAAGCCTAAAATAATCATGAATGTTCTATTATTTTTTTCAAATTCTATTTTCAGTTCCAAACTTATTCATGGTGGGCGTGACTTCACTGGTTACTATTTTCATCATCATCTGTTTCCGACCGACTTATCGAAGAATTAAAGCTGAGGAAATTGCTAAAGCAGAAATAATTCTTAGCTATGATTCATAACGATTTAATTTTATTTTCACATCATTACGCATTTTATTGTACATATGTAAATATGTAAGTCCAGAATTATTCCGAAATCTAACATGATATGTTGTATTGTGTACGTATGCTGAGAGGAACATTTAAAGGAATGCATGTATGGTAATAGTGATATAGCATGGCATTGTTCCTGAAAGATTTTATGACATCCCCACTAGAATTACTATGCCCAAATTCAACAGTAATCTTTCTTAGTACTTGTAGAACATGATACAATGAATACATTGCCCATCTATCAATACCTGAAGTTTGCTGTACACACTTTCACAAGTCAAAAGGTTACAAACATTTTGAATCTCTAAGAGAGGAATAACGCAATAGTGCAGTGCAGTGTGCCAAGGTGTGCTGCCTTTGAAGAAAAACATGCGGATCAGATACACATATTTTAAAATGTCTGTAAATCCTTGCATTTGTTTCACGAATAAACATGACCATGTAAAACATCTGTTTACTAATAAACAATGCATTCCCTTATTTTTTCTTTCGGTATATTTGTATGTACATGTCAGTAAATGTCATTCCATTTTAGATTGTTTACATTTAAAAAAAATGTGTATGTGCAATGTATGTTTGATGTATGTAATTTTGTTTAGTGTATACATTGCTACAATGTTTTATGAATTATAAACGATCTGTTTATATCATCTACTATTAGAATAATGTAAGTAGTTTTCATCAGGTAGCATACTATTAATGTATTATACAATCATATATATTGACACTATTTTATGAATGATCTGTTTGTTAATAGAAATACTGTAATAATTTCTACTCAGGTTACTTATTAAATATGTATATATGATCATATATAATTGCATATAACAGAAAAATATGTAATCATCATGAAGATGCAATAATTAGAGAATAACCCACGAGATACGAGTCATTGCGGGAAATATGTCCCGAGTGTATTTAATGTTCACAGTTCCGAGCTTCACCGAGGAACTTTTAACATTAATTTCACGAGGGACAAATTTTCCAGAATCACTCGTATCGAGTGGGTTATTCTAATTATTCAACATAATCATTTTATTTGAATAAAACATGGAAAACTGAAGAAAAATGTCTTGATATAGAGAGACGATGTTGAGCATTCGTCCGCTTGTGACGTCAATATCATGACGTTAAAGTCATTGTTTGCCTACCATTTTTGACAAAATCAACCCTGTTTATTACAGCAAAGTTATTTAACGGTAGAAATCCACCACGTATGTTGAATAATATTATTATATTGTGTCACAGCAAACTTCACTTGTAGTGATGGATATCATAATTATTATTCATCTTATGAGGAATACCTGACAGTATTCATGGTATTAAAGCTTTAATATTGGAACTCAACCTAATATTGTCTGGGATGAGCGTATTTGACAGTAATGACGTTGTAATCTGTCACTGTCACCTGTCACTATAGTTCAATGTTGACGTCAATCCATTTACATTCCATAAGTTCTACTAAACCAATCAGACTACTTAATTATTTATTCTTTATTTTTTAACATTTGTATGGCAAAATTACAATTATTATGCTTGCTTATTGTAGACTTACTAGGGTGTTGAGAACCACTTTTTAAGATTTATTACTGATTAGACAAGGGTTAGATTCGTCAATGTCTCATACCCACCTTTGACTATGCTGATTTTAGTGCCAAAATGTTGTCAATATGCCAATGATCCACACCAGCTTGCCACAATGTCATTTAATCGCTGATGTCTAGGACAATATAATGTATGATGCTCCTTTAATGTGTCTAAGGGTTAACATCTTTTGTGATTAGCATAAACTAGTAGATCACTTCCTTTTAGAGGAAATATGCTCATCAAAATTAATTAAGGGCCAGCTGATAATTTTTGGAAAGCTTTCTTCCAGATTCGGAACCCTACTTGAGGAGCTTGGTGTCATTCTTTTCAAGCTGCTAACATTCGTCTACAAATCTCTACATGGCCTGGCTCCAGTCTACCTACAAGAACTCATTGCTCTTTACAGACCAGAGCATACACTGAGATCTGCTGAAAAATTACAGCTAGTGGTGCCATCAACCAGCAGGGCAGCATACGGTGACAGAACCTTACTATGGAACGCTCTACCAGCTGATGTCCAAAGTTCTGATGATGTCAACACTTTCAAATCCATGCTGAAAATCAGAGCATATGACTGAGTGCTCTTGAGCAGGGACTAGAGTCTATATCTGGATAAATAGCGCTATATAAATGCATAATTTATTATTTATTATTACTTATTATTCTTCTTCCAATGTGTCTGCAAGTTCTTGAAGAGTATTTTAATCAATACAATGGGCCAGGTCTGCATTAATCAATAATTAGAGTTATCTCCCTGTATTAGCGTGTAGGTGGCCCATAATATTACCAGTTATGACATGGATTTGTATTGTATTTTATATTATTTTTCTTAATAATAATTACTGTAAATTGTTAACATGGAACTAAAACATTTACCTTTCATATCTTGTTTTTTATCATTAAAAAGATTTCGATTTATCAAGATTTATACAAAATATAGTGATGTCATTAATTCCGAGACATTTAACTTAATGTCAATTTATATCACAAATGTCATTTTATTTCAATTGTAATGATAATAATAATGTGCATATTTATATTGCATCATATCCATGGTTGAAATCTTGCTCATGGCACCACATTATTATTATTATTATTGTACTTATATGTATGTAATAAATAGAGAATACTAAACAACCATTTTTATGAAATGAGTGAATGGTTTTGGTATTTGATGAGAGGATCAGATACCAGAACTATTCACAATTTTCATTAAAATGGTATCACACGGAAGCTCGTTTAGTATTGTATTTATTATACTACCAACCCTGACATGCAAATAAATACATTAATACGGTACATGAGTACAAAGGCTAGACTGCTTGATGTACATTTCATGTTAATACATATTCCATTGGATTCGAGAGAAATGCGACTTTAAAATCATTAAGGTATGGTGAATTCAACCTTGTTTTAATATCAATAAATTGTGATAGTGTTCATTATGTTTTATAAAACTTGAACATTGTAGTGAAAGTATGACCAAAGGGATATAACTCCAATACACTGTCTTTGCACCCACATGCTTGTCTGGCCAATAACAGCTGATATATAACAAATACACCTGTGTTATTCTAACACTGTGTTATGAGATGTATCCAGATATATCGACGACGAATACAACAAACATGTAAGAAAATTAATATCTTGACGACATTCGATTTTTACACCTTGCTGGTACAGTCGGTCATTTCTTCATATAACACACCAGCTCAAAATAGTAATAGTATATACTGTAAATCAGGAAATTAATGCGTCACTAATTTATTGCGACCTCAAGTTTTGGACATAAATGCGACAAGAATTAAATGCGATCGACCTCTATTCATGTTTTTTTCCCGGACGTACCTTTCATTA
>JAUTBT010039179.1:0-17503 GCA_032361225.1 Lepetodrilus schrolli
AGTGTTATAATAGTCTGTAACATTAGAGAGTGAAACACATTAGCATCAGATAATGAGTGAGTGAATTGTCAGGCGAAGTTTTACCTGAGAATTAAATAGTTGAATTTGTTAAAAGACATATATAGCCACATGTACAAAGACTAATACCGGTACATATAATAATACACACACGCACAAACGCAAGCACACACACGCACGCACACACGCACGCGCACACACACATACAACGGATCAATAATAACATATTGATATTTTCATACTAGTTTTAAATGTGGACGCACAACTTGTTATAATGTCACAATTGAGACATATGGATGAAACCTGTATCATATGTTTTATGATTTCCATATATAATATATTGTAGAATGACGGGCAATAATGAGTCTAATATCACCCACGGAACGTCAAACTACTTACACAGTGAAACAAATTGTTACCATAATATAATGAATTATAATTTTAGCAATCATCCATTTATTACATTAACTATATAAAGTGCACAATATAACTTAAAAAAACCCCACCGACATTAAAAAACTTGCAACAACTGCTACTTGCAAGTGTTTTGTTTAACCAACACATGTTACAATGAACTTGTATTGAGTGAGACACAGTCAATGTCCAGTTGAAGAAAGATAGGCTTGCTTTTCAGGACAGCGAGCGACTGCTGTTCTGAAGATGTCACAGTAACAGTAACTTGTCGGGTACTCGAGTCCTAAAATTTGGACTCCACTTATACCCGACCGGAACTTGTCCTCGAGTACCTCTAGCAGATACATGTGGCTACGTGTCTGAGTGTCACGTAGTCAGCCACTGTCTGATTGAACACGGTACTCGTCAGGTGAGATATCAATTAATACGTGCACGCGTGTGCAACAGTTGGCGAAACGGAAACAAATGACAGACACATTTTCCTTTTTTTTTATAATGGGACTATCTATAGTACATATGTGCGGTCCGTTCATTAGTTACCGAAGCGCACGTAATTCACCAAGCTGTGGATTATAACTGACGTAATATATTTCATGGGTAAATGGATGAAATGGTACTTTGCGCGTATAGCGCGTAATATAGGTTCTGCGCGAAATATAAGTCTTTTACAGTATTTGAACAAGCTTCATTTCTAATTTATATTCTTTCTGTTAATTTAAGTTCATATAACTTAAAACTGATTGATTACATATTTCAATAATCAAATTGTAAACGTACTAGACCGATAAGCGACCATATGGTGTAGATGATGAATGGCTCCGTAGACAATACTAGTATCATATGTTAGCATATGTCTGTCAATGAGCAGTCACGTCTTCACAGATTTCACACTGAAACACTAGCACGTGCTACTATCCGTGATTGATGATCACCATGGCAACTTAATGCTATGTATTGTCAAATGTAACAGGATGATGTGGTAATATATTGGATGTACGCCGCAAACAGTATTGTGTTCGGTATTGAATATATTTTAGTATAGATTTAAGCTAGGCAAAATTATATTCACTCTCTACCAACAGCTCGTAGAATTTCAGTGCCTTCATTCAATGTGGAATGAAGAAAATGAGTGGAGCACCCTGTAAGGCAGAGGCTCAATTATAATATTATGACAGTGAAAACCATCGTATCCATGATAGTTTGACACGAACATCGTGTGAGTTCGCAAAAAGAACATAAACATGGAAAAGAAACGTACGCGCACACGTACACACACACACACGCACGCACACGCACACACACACACGCACACATTTACAAAAACACATACACACACACGCACACATTCACAAAAACACATACACACACTATTTCTCTTTTCTCTTCACACACACACACACACACACACACACACACACACACACACACACACACTCACACACACACACACACACACTCACACACATACCTTTACACTAGTAGGCTATAGCTTACGATTCAAATAAAATATGTATACATTACATCTTTGTAAACAGTACAACTACAAGTAATATTTTCGTGACGCATATTTAACTCTACTAAATTCCCTCCACGTACATGTTCTGACAATGACGGGCTGTGTTATTACACTGACCAGATATTCCTTTGAAGACATGGATCGGCACGGTCACCTTCCGGAGAAAGCAAAGAAAGGAGTACTGCATGTCCCTCACATTTCCAGCTGCCGTCAAGAAAATAGCATTTTCATCATACAAGACTATCGTTGCAAGTTCGCGACATATCGAGTATGAGATACAGGAGTATCTGAGGATGTCGCTCGGTCGATCCAATTGCGTACAACGTACAATGCAGGTATACTAGTATACGGATCCACGTGTATATGCATCATGCATGTAAATTTAATTATTTTATTATGTTTCATTATGTTTCTGATCAGTTTGGATGAATGTTTTACATGTTAGACTCTAAAGGTGGATTCACACGGGTCGATCGGTTGTACGATGGGTCGAATCGCACCTGTGAGCGAACATGCGATGCGATTTACTACGATCGAGATCGCACGAATAGAGCAAGTTCTACACGTACGACAAATCGAACCAGACTTTTCGTACAACCGATCGATCCGTGTGAGAGAGCCTTAACACGGCGTCTTGCTATAAGCAGGCCATCCCCTGAAACAAATGTCCTGTGGATCCTTAAGCCCAACGAACACGGCAAGCAAAAAAACGTGCTTAGCTAAACAAAAACGTGTTTTCGGTGATTTTGTTTGCCGTGTGCGTTGACTGTTTAGGACGTGCGTAGTTACCAGCTCTTAAAGCCCAACGCACACGGCAAAATCACATAAAACACGTTTTTGTTTAGCTGAACACGATTTTTACTTGCCGTGTGCGTTTGGTTTTATGTTTATCGAAACACGAAATATGTTTCTTGTTTAGCTATACAGTTTTCTTTGCCGTGTGCGTCTGGTTTACACACGTGTCTAATAGTAATCGCTGAGTATAGTAACTCATTGTATTGAACAATAACTACTAATGTATGAACTTCTATCCTATAAAGGTTTTAGTTATACATAGGCCATTTGGAATCGTTAGTTCAAATATGTTCTTACATTAATAAACAAAAAGCAAAATAGCAACAACAATTAAAGGGAATTAGAAATAAGAGAAACGGAAAACAATATATAATAAATACATATTGTATAGAGTCTAGTATAGAAAATCGGTTTTCACAACAAAAAAATCAATTTCTTATAAATATATGATATGATTTTAAAATTCATATATCAGTGCCTATACCCAACTTTACCATGATATACCAAATGAAACATGTACTTACCGATATATGAATCCGCTTTAATGAAATTTGTAGAGTAACAACCAGCAATAACCAACAGCAACTCATTGTATTGGAAAATAACTACTAATATATGAACTTCTATCCTATAAAGGTTTTAGTTATACATAGACCATTTGAAATGTTTGTTCAAATATTATGTTCTTACATTAACAAACAAAAAGCAAAATAACAATAACAATTAAGGGGAATTAGAAATAAGAGAAAAGGAAAACAAAATATAATACATAAATATGGTATAGTCTAGTATAGAAAATAGGTTTTCACAACAACAAAAATCAAATTCATATACCAGTGCCTAAACAAAACTTTGCCATGATATACCAAATGAAACGTACTTACAGATAATTGAATCATCTATAATGTAAAATCCAGCAATAACCAACAGCAACACACCAATCGCAACTCCCGTTCTTCTGGTGGCACTCTTCTTCAAGACCCGGCACCCGACTACCAGATTGTCGTACGAAGCATCGTCCCATTTAAACCGCTCATAGTCGGGAATATTTGCATCCAACGCTTTTTCAATACATCGATCAATTGTCTCCTCGCTGAAACCGTCTACTTTCGCTGTGCGTCTAATTTCGCGTAGACTTTCTGAAAGTAGCAAAAGGGAGTCGGCATTTGTGGCCGTCATGACGTCGAAATCCGGGCTCTGAACAGCACCTGTAGACAAGCAATGACTAGCATATGTGACTGTGTCGAGTCTGGTGTAGGACTGTTAATATATATAAATGCACATCTGGTCTTATGCAACAGATTGTGTTTACACCGTATTGCCACTTTTGGGATGACGTTTTTGACATATTTATCTATAACATCAATATATTTCGCTGTACCTGTTTGGAGATTGAATAACCAAAGATGACTCTGTCATATTGATTTCTGAATGCCAGGTATCATGTTAAATAACACCATCGTGTGTAACAAATGGGATATAATCATTACCAATCTGCTATTATGCTACCTGCATATGTGACTTTACTCCTCTATAGCCGAGGGAAAACATAATTTTCTCATGTGAATTGTTGATCGGTATCCGTCCGAAACCATGGTAGCGCTGCGCAATGGGAAAATCCGGGTGTTTCTGTTCGTTACAGGTGAAAACTCAAGCATGATCCATTGATTGGTAGCGTGAATTTCGTTCACTACCTACGTTACTGCTCAATAATACCCTTTGATATGCAAATAACTATCAGTCGGATACATTGCCATAATGGCGGACATACGTATGCTAATGCTAATGTTAGCTATCAATAATCAGCTCAAAATTGACAATTTCTCTATATGGATAACAGGAAGCAGCATGCATAACCTACATGTATTCCAAGGATTAATCCTTCAGACCCCAATCACAGGAATGTGAGAGAAACACAAAACAGATGTATATCACCAGACCTCAATGCAAAAAAAAAAAGGCTCTTTCTTTCTGCAGGCACCAGGAAATCACATTCCAGTATGCCTACATTTACTAATCCAGAAACATCCATTGATGCAAGAAAATCGCATCTCTTTATGCCTGTGTTTCAAAATGTCTGGAAGCATGATCCAGACCCAATGGAAGTAGGCAAATTAGCTGTCTTTATGCAGATGCCAGCAAATCGCTTTTCATTACGACAACATATTAACATTTCCAGTGCTAATATCTTTGCCGATGCCAGGAAATCGCATTTTATAATACCTACATTTTGAAATTTAAGGAAGTATATCCTCAGGCCACATTAGATAGCATTGTGGTTTAATTTTCAATAGATACCAGGAACTGATACTTTGTTATGCCTAGGCTACATTAAAAACAAATCTGGAACATGCCACCCAAACCCCAATCGATAATGGGTGCGAAAATGGTTATTTGTTTTGTTTTGTAAACACCTGGAAATTGGATTTCATTACTGCTTATACTTCATTTGACGGATGTTAAAAGGATACAATCACAGATGTTTATGCTTGTAAATTACATGGTATTTGCAGTTGCGTTGTCATGAAACTAGTAAAGCATAACTTTATAATTATGTGTTTTTTATTAACTTGAAAGCATACAGAAAAATATATACTTTAATATAGATGATATAAAATGCAGAAACATATGTCAAAAACATGAATTAACGTACTTTAAACTGTTTTTGCAGTTCATGCAGCCTATATGTATTACCAAATGATAACAGTGCGAGGCTTTGTTTACCTGCATATGCAAATTGTCCATAAACACAATAATGTGGACAAAGTGTCTGCTGTTGTTTCAATACTTTATACATGACAATTTGTCTGTATTATTGTGAGTGAGTAAGTGAGACCGTGATCCGGAATATCCGTTTTCCGGAACTCCCAGACGAACTGTAGCTCAACATGTTACTGTCACGTCGATTTTTCTACGACAGGAATTTGGGAAATTATGTCTCTTCAAATTGTGTACTAGATTCATTTATATTTAAGAAAAAATATGTTCTCGTTAATTTTATTGTTTTGATTGTCTTTAATCTTTGTTTTCCCGAGAAATAATTGCCGATCCCTGCGATTCCATTTCGTACCTTGCAGATTATTAATTTGGAAGTTCCATGATAGAAATCGTCGCATTTCCACTCCTGCTGGTCAAATGGGCCGGAAAATATGGTAAGCATACGGCTGAAGAAATTTTGAAGGATGAATGGAATTGACCTGGTATGCTAACACCCTTTCCCGTTGCTCCAGCGGCGAGTGAGTGAGTCATTATGGAGTTAAACGTCGCTGCGGGAATCTTTCACCCATTTGCGACGATTAACCATTTAATTATTTTACTATATGTGTTTTTAAAATGAAGCATGAAAAACATGCAAAAAAAGGTATTTAACATTATGCAAATGATGAAATAGCGAGATGAATAGTTAAATTATGTATATGATTTAATAGCTTGCTGTAGTTGATAAGTAATTTAAAACCTTCTATATAGACCAATTGCCTTTAAAAACTATAAGATGTTATGACCAGGAACCAGGTTTGGCGATGATTAAAACCTCGAGCGCTGGTCTGAAAAGTCCTCGCCTTTTAAAATGTATGAATGTGTAAAAAATGCATGACCAATACGATACCGATGCAGGACTGTCTCGGTCCTGACGACAATAAACGCCAGATAAAGGGTTAAACCAATCAAGGGTTGAATGTGATGCAGTTTATTATGGGTTTCATTATTCCATTTTGCTTGTCGTAGCGATTTAATATAAGAGCTTAAAAGACAACAAACGAAAAGTAGAATATATTCTTTCACACAAAAGTTATGTCCTTAGTTAGTAGGTCATCCCACTGCTTGGCCTACTTTGATAAGACCATCTGGAGTGATCAAATGTACAGCCTACTTTGATAAGACCATCTGGAGCGATCAAATGTACAGTGTAACTACAGCAACAAGATGTGCCATTGTCTGGCAACACGCATCTACCAAACACCATTTCTGCACCGGTGGAATCAACATCCATGCATACGAGGAAATGTCAGAGTTCACTCAGCAAGACTGAAACAGGTGGATAGAATGGAACTAGGTAAAACCGCTACAGCATGACCTGTGTGTGTGTGTGTGTGTGTGTGTGTGTGTGTGTGTGTGTGTGTGTCTGTGTGTGTCTGTGTGTGTGTGCATGTGTGGGTGTGTGCTTGTGTGTACGCTAATTCCAGTCACGATAACCTGCTGTCTGTTTCCGCTGTGTTGTCAATGACAACGTACATGTGTACATACGTAAGAGCATGAACTCATTCCGGATCAGTGGTCAACATGAACACGCCACTAGGAAATATCTACAAGCCACTAGGTAACACCTACAAACCACTAGGTAACATCCACAAACCTCTATGTAACATTAAGAGTGGTAAATATGCCACAGGATAAGAGTGGTGACAGGTGAATATTAAAATACCACTTGGGACAATATAAAGTGGTTACTATCAACTATCAAGATGACAATATTGCCACTGGGTAACATAACAATAACAAGATGGCACTATTGCCATTGGGTAACATAACAAGATGACAATATTGCCACTGGATAACATGAGTGGTGAATATCAATAACTAGTGTATATCCCATTGACAGCATACAGAACATACTATAACTAGTTTATAACTAGTCTATATCCCATTGACAGCATACAGAACATACTATAACTAGTCTATATCCCATTGACAGCATACAGAACATACTATAAATATCTCAGATTGCATGAAGAGACCTATGTTGGTGTCAAACAGCTTCTTCCCCTGTACGTAGAGAATCTTCCCCTGACGTAGAGGATCTTGCCCTGTACGTAGAGAATCTTTAATTGTACGTAGAGAATCTTCCCCTGTACGTAGAGAATCTTCCCCTGTACGTAGAGACACATCAACATGTTTCCATCTGTGCACGCAGACAAAAAAAATTATACAAGTTTGTTTTGATCAAGCGCACCGCCCATCAACAAGCTTGGCTGATAGAAATCAATAGACATAAATGTCAACAGTCTTGGTCATACATGTCACTTCTTTGGGCCGATTCACCACACGGATATATACGGCTGGAGGTATTAAATCAATAACTGCTGTTATGTATTATCAATATTCACTATTACGTATTCGAAAACAAGTATGAATTATTTTCGGTTGTTTCGGAGATAATTATGCAGCACTATAGACATGCTCAGGCGGTTACAAATACAACATACAGTACCAAACGAACAAATGAAAAAGCAGTAGAAGAAGAAACTTATTTAACATCGGATATATAAACATCAAAGAATGTTATCTCTGTACAGCGATTATTACAACATTTCTTTATTTATATTTTTATATAATTTTTATAATTAATTGGGGTTTAAAGCTGCTTTCAAGATTCTTTCACTTACGCCATGACTCGTCAGTTTAGGAATGAATGAATGAATTAGTTTACGTCACAGCAGGAATACCGCTGAATGTACTGACAGTCCGAGGATGACAGCGCATCCTATCCTGATCGTGTCAGAATGGCAACTTTTGCAAACACTGATGCCAGGCTCCCGGGGATGGGATTTGAACCCAGGGCATTATTCTCTGAAGTTAAAACGTTCTACCATTGCGCTACCACCCACTCCTAGGTCCCTGTACACTATTAATTAATAGCATTGGTCTCGGTAATATATAAACCATGGCAGCATGGGAATTGTCCATACATGTCCATACAATAGTTACTTGCAGCACCCATTAACCCTATCCTACTGGATTTGGTGCAGGTACTACTGCTGTTTGGGACATCAATGGGTATCTCCAGCATGGAGAGAGTTAATCCTGATGATTAGATTTAACCACCTCCCTGCTAGATTAACCATAATCAGGACTATCTCCAATGCCATCTGCAGTATGAAAAGGTTAAAACCATAAAATTCGCTTTTTCTCTTCATGACTACCCTATATATATTTGAAATAACTTAACCCCTTTACGACCCCTTTTAACCGAGTGCGGAAGGGTGAATTGAGCATGTTGATGTACTTAATTCTTAGATGAATATGTTAATATTATTATTGTTTCTACAGTTACACAATTAACACCAAGTTATGAAACATTACCATTTCAAATGAAAAATATAATGATTCAACAATTTCAGTTCAAAACAAAACATGATAGCAAGCATCCTTAACCCTTTAAGACCTGATGACTGATAGATCAGTTGAAGATTTCAACCCCCCCTTAAGCCCAGTGACTGATAGATCAGTCATACATTTCATCTCCCTTAAACCCAGTGACTGATAGATCAGTTGAATTTTTCACCTCCGTTAAGGCCTAGTGACTGATAAATCAGTTCTCCACACGTGTTTCTAATACGTGCAGTTTTGTATTTGTATGATATACATTTGGAGTAACTGCTAGATTGCTGGTATGTATTTAGTAATACATGTGCAAGTGCTTAAAATGACGCAGCTACAGAAACACTGTAGGAGGTAAGCCCTATGATGTCGCCAGGCTTTATGTAGCCAGGGCACTCTAATAGGTAAAGGGTTAAGATTATATATATAAATGTTTGTCAATGTATTTCAACTTACGAACTGGCACATGAGGAAATGAAAAGAAAAAAGTCCTTTTCAACAATTGCTTTGAAGAAACCATATTTAATATGTTTAAACATATTCCATGCTCTGGTGTCAACATTTTAAGTCTTCATTCCCAGTGAGTCACTAAGCAGTGTCAACAAGATGCAGAGACAAATCTAGACTAAAAATGTCTGCTGAATCAGCAGTTTTCAAGCATAGCATGAGCTAGCAATGCCAGTCTTGAAATAGCAAAGCTCTGGGACTAGATTAACCACATTCATTTTAATGCTTGTGTTACGTCATGGTTACTGTGGAAGAAATAGAATGTTACAGCCCATAAACATCATTGTTACGTAAATACCATAAGTCTATAGTAGGACCATCAATACATTTACAGTCTATATCCTGATAAAGAGGTAAAGTTTTCCATATTATCAGATCGCACAATATCAATGTTTTATCTTCAGATAAAATGAGTGTTAGCTCATTGTACTGTGGTACTAACAATTTGAGATTGTGCGTTATGATAATTTAAGAGATATTTACTGTATTACATTATTCATAATAGAATATTTTGCAGTAAATGATTATCGATTCAACCTGCACTCTTTAGACATGAGGCGGTGTAATAACGTAGTTTTGTCTCCGATATTGCATAATCAGTAGTTTTGTCTCCGATATTGCATAATCAGTCTACCGGTATCAGACCCCACCATCATATATAGCCATGTACAGTGGCCTGTCTGCTCTTTCCAAGGCCGTGTTTAGATTATACAATAAACTGTAAATGTATTGATGGTCCAACTATAGATTGTTATGGTATTTACGTAACACATACAATAAACAATAAACATGACGTCAGATTGCCAGGGGAGAGAACACACCCAACATTTATGGAAAGATTTTGAAAGCATCCCAGCTCATCAGTTTACCAACGTCAAATGTCCTTTCCATTGCCAAAACAACAATTAAATAACCTATAGTCAATTTTCTCCTGAAATAATACAATTTTAAACAGCAAAATTCATCCAAAAGAAAAATATAGATGTGTAATGTAAATAATTACTTTCTTCATAGTAATAGTTTAACAAATAATGGGCTGTAAGTTGTTAAACTTTACTTCCTTGTTTGGTTTTTATTCATTCAATTTATCAACTAATATTTTTATATCAAGCCAAGAATATGCACGTAGTACATGTATTTCAACATTGGCTATGCGAGGCCAGTTTTCTCACGACAACACTAAGGAAACTAGCAATATACAAATACCTAGAACAGCCAGAGTCCAGTTGCACACCGCGCTTGTAGGCTACAAGAGTTGTAGGGACAAACAACTGCCATTACAATAGTTGTAGCGATGTCTTATTCAGATAGCCTACAAGAGCTTTGTGCAACCCAATGTAAATTGTAGAAGACTCTACAATTGGACTTACAACTATTGTAGTGCTACAAGAGTGTTGTGCAACTGGACCCAGACCCACTAAACTGAAACTGCAATCCACGGACAGCGGTGCATACTTCCCATGGTGCACCGATAAACACGCCATTGTTGTCTAAGGAAATGCCAGGTTTTCGTATATTACCGGGAACGACACTTTCATTGCATTGCAATGTCAGGCATTTACCACTGGATGGCAGAATCGAGAATCCACCGGCCTCTCCCCCAAAACCCCAGCATCGTGCACTTCCATGTTTGAATAAACTCTGTAAGAACTTAACTTCCCGTAATATACAACAAGTCGCCGCAGATGACCTCTGACCTCGCTCGCAATCACAGACCCGTTGTGCACCCTGTGCACCGATTGACAAGCCGATACACTCACTCCAACAAAAGTCCCCATGTCTGTCACTTCCTGATTGGAGGCGAGGAGAGAGGATATTATCTGCCGCCAGTGCACTACGCGACATGCACTCTGGACAAAAATCTTCAACCCACGATTACTGCAATGTTTGGACGACCGCTGTTTGGACGATCAAAGATTTGTCATCTTCGCGGGATGCGGACTCTGCCAGACAAACCACGGGGCTCACTTTTTACATTTAAACAAGGATCAACACCGCCTTCATCTGCTTGGAAGTCATTCCGCGTAATCTATCGATCGTCAGTTATTCCCGACTCGGCAAGTCGGAAATTGATCAGCAATTACTACCGTTAATTGGGTTAATCATAATCATAAACATAAAAAAAAAATTATTAAAAAATATGCTCGACTGCGTAACGATTGAATGATAAATTACTTCCTCACTGAGATTAGACATTAAAAAACTTGCAAGATATTTATAGAAACTGCCAATCTACAGACATTCATAACATCAAATAACTGTATTACTTTCAGATGCAAAATGGTTGCATTTCGAGATGCATTTAGAACAAAACTTAAAAATTGAAACAAGAAGAATTGAACAGAAAAACATCATGACTTCCTTTAAAACTGCTATTAATGTGATGAAATGAGTGGTATTTCAAAAATGATGTTCAGAGGATTACAATTTTAGTAATGAATTTTATGCATTTTTTAAATGTAATAAAACTTCTAGTTGCAATGATTCCCCATATTCTTTTCACATTAATCGAATTGGATTGCTGAAATCTACTCCTATATCCATGATCTTTCCTATAGCCTGGCAAAATCATCAGAAGCTATGGGGATTATAAGCCAGCTCAGAGTTTCCAATACGCACAGAATATGCATGCGCGTGTTAAAGGTGAAAGCACATAAGCTGTATGAGGCAGTGTAGCTATATAGTGTGTTTTTATCTTTTATTTTGTGTTGCGTGTTTGATAAAACTATTGTAAAGTTTTCTGGTGGTTGTGCTAAGCATTTTAATACTATAAATTATAATGTGCTTTCACCTTTGATACGCAAAAGCATATTTTTCGTGTATTCGAAACTCCGACCTGGATTATTATCATCCGTCTGATGCGTGATTCATAGTCTTCAATTTAACTGTGATACCCTGCACACCACAAACAGTATTAAATATATGCGACCTTCACATCAGATATCAACCACGATTACTTTAATCTTAGAACAATTAAAAGCCCTTGCCAAGACAACTATAGCATTATATTATTATGCAGGCATGGAAAACTGTGGAGCAAAAATGACTAATCCAATGATCCTATTTGACAACAATAATCCGAAAGATTTATTTATTTATTTTTCAAGAATACAATACTGATCTTTTGGTTTATGTTAAGTTCTACGAGTTGCAATAAAGCTGCAAGCACTGGCTGGTACAGATGAACCGAGGATGAAAACTCCACTGTGGCACTACAGTGCATATAATCATAATCGCCAACAGAGTAACTTCTGCCAAAATTGAATCCACCAAGTCCCAGGGGTGGATTTGGAAACATAGATATTTGGTTCCAGCCCAATGATCTACCAGTGTGTTACAACCAGCCCTACAAAGACATAATTTACGGAGGCTATTTCAACAATTGGAGGTCATGTGCATTAACCTTGACATGCATACAGGATTCAAGCAATCCTGTAAGGATCTACCTTCAGTAATCTGGAGATGCCTTGCACACTAACACATGACAAGAACCTCATAACACTAACACATGACAAGAACCTCATCACACTAACACATGACAAGAACCTCATCACACTAACACATGACAAGAACCTCATCACACTAACATGACAAACACCTCATCACACTAACACGTGAGAACCTCATCAGAAGATGGAATTGTGTGGCTAATAATCCCCCCTTGAATTCCTCCACACCCATTCCAAATCTCATTCCAAGCACGATAAACAATATTTACGATGAACCATATTTTCCTTCGATAGATTATATACATTACGAAATGAAAACTTTAAAAAATTTGAATGATCATTCACTGTATTTAGCTTACAGGTCTTGTCATGCATTTTCAGTTGCCTTAGGATAGAATTTATCAAATTCTAGGCAGACATCAAAAGTAGCACGACAGCATGTTTTGCCATATCAATCATATTAAATTAAACATACTCACATAACATACTTTCTAAATAGATAGAAAATGATCACTAGCCTGGGAGTTACTAAAGGATATATTTTGAAGTTATCGAAGTTAAGTGACCGTGACTAGGTATTGCATGAAAACATTCGCATTCACCCACTGGGGCGTGACACGCTGGAAGTGAATCCAGAACATTGAAGAGGATTGAATCCAGTTTGAGATATTTACAGCTTCAGTGGGCTTTGAATTCAAAAGAAGGTGGAGCCGAGATGAGTAAAATCTCACTTTTTCACAGATCGTTGTATAGGCGTGAAAGAGTCCTACGGTGATGTAAAGTATGATAGCATCAAACCAATTAAAGGTTCCCACCCTGTTAACAACTGCGGAAGATTCGAGAATCAAGATGGATCACCTGGTGATCATGTCCACCGGATACACTGTTGAAGTGTATGTAAATGTATCAGGTTTAATTTAGTTGGACAGTTCACTGTTACAAATTTGTCAATGAAAGGGAAACAACTCAGTGTATGGCATTTGGCTTTGAGCTGAAGATAGCTTGTCGAATTTATGGATTTTATGTGTTCATCACATTTGAGTTATTTAGGATTTTATATTTTTTATTTATTAAATTGGGGGTTTAAAGTCACTTTCAAGGTTCTTTGACTTATATCACAGCTTTTCAGTTTAGGGCAGTGAGAAAGCCGCAACAACCGTAGCACAGAATGTTGCAGTAAACAGAGCACTGGCTGGTAATGATGGACCCAATTATGACAACTGCACTGCCATGGTAAAGACAGCGCATCCTATCACGATCGCATCTGAAATGCAACTTTCATAAACGTTGATGCCCGGCTCCAAGGATGGGATTTGAATTCGGGGCCTTTGGCTCCAAGTCCAACGTTCTACCATTGCACTGCCACCAGCCCTCATCACACTGGTCTGTCACACCCTGTTTTCACACAAATACTCCTTTTCAAAATATCACCCTAGAGAAGATAAGCAAGGATAAAAAAAAAATCAGCAGCTCCTTTCATATAAATATAATACCAATCAATATTATTAATATTTAAACTCTTTACATTCACCCGCTGAGACTATGGATAGTCTATCATCACATTGTTGTCGTCGCGTATGGGTGAAATATTCCTGCTGTGACGTAAGGCACTAATTAATTAATTAATTAATTCAACAAATGTTGGAATAACCGGCAACAGCTTTGTGTTGCAGCAAGACACACGAGCCACAGCTGGTACACAATAACTGTACCTCATATTCATGGACACTGAATTCCAATCTTCCTTACTGCATGTGAAACTGGTCTCGCAACTCGCAAAGACTAATTTCGATAGAATCAGTTCCTATCTTTTTGTTATCACTGCCGATTGTTGCAGCGATAAATCGTTCGCCTTTAGTATGTAAGGACATTTAGGCAGTGTAAGTAAGTTAGGCAACATGCTGGAGGATATGAAAGAACGACAGGTGTTGAGCACAGATACTGTGTGCCTCAGACCCAATAGCATCCCAAGAAAACAGAGAAATGACTTGTAGCATACATTTGGAATATGTGTGTCAACACAAAACGTGATGAGATAAAAGCTATGGGACACAGGTTTTGAGGGTCTGGAGGCCATGCCATCCAGACCACAATAGCAATTCCAACATATGTTAGACTGGCCAAACCAACATGTCAATGGGACTCCTTAAAACGGTTGGAACCAGGTACTCTTACGAGTCTGGGTCCTGTTCCACTTCTATTCGTTAACATGGAGTTCAGATTCTCACAGCGCTATGATTGATCTGCGGAAGGGGGGCCTGGTTTCTGCCTCCACCATCAGCACAGCATTGTATTGTCATGGTACAGACAGTGCATCCTATCATGATTGCGTCAGTAGCACATCATATCATGATTGTGTCAGAAAGGTAACTTTCACTAACATTGATGCCGGGCTCCCGAGATGGGATTTGAACCTATGCCTCCGAAGTTCAAACTTTCTACCATTGCGCTACCAGCCGACCCCAAAGTTAATACCTCCGTAACTAGATTGACAATTCAAAGTGATTTCTGTCATCTTTCTCAAAATTGTCATAATTAGCAGAGCCAATCAAACCTTCAGCACAAAACAGGAAACTTGTATTCAATGGTAAACATTGCACTTTGTTTGCTCATTCCAGATACTTTGCTTGTTGTTAGCGCACGACTTTACCCTACCTGTGCATAAAATGTCCTACCCAGCAAATGTTGACTGATGATTTTTACACCAGCCTTAATGCAACATGAAGCTGGGAGATATCCAATCAAAGAATAGCAGCATAATAAATGGCTAAAACTGGTTCCTTGCCGTAAACACAATGAATATTATGGATCTGACAACCAGTCTGTTGATCATTTAATTGTTGTTTATAACAACACCAGCCAGAAGTATAATAAGTTTTGGCATGGAACAATTTCATTGGTAAATAATTATTAGCAAAGTTCATGAAAAGGTCAATGAGACAAACACTTTAACAGAATTTCCATAGATCTTGGTGATCAGCTGACGAGAGATGAGGAAACAAAGGTAAAATTTTAATAATATTACGATGAAATTATACTTTTAATATGGACATTAGTAGTATTCAGAAGTATTTGGATATTTTCGATAATACTGTCAGGGATTAAATATTACTTTAATATTTTGTTGATCAAATCAGACTTGCTAGACCATCAATGTGTATAAAACATGCACTGTGTATTATCATGATAACATCCAACTAGTCAGTGAAAACATAAAGATTGTTTTGTCAGCTTACAACACCTGTTATGTGTAGTATAATGATGAAATGGCCCAGGCTAGCAGGCTAGTGTTAATTTCCATGGTTACTCATGGTATTAGAGTATATAATTATGGATACCATCATTTTAAATAAATGTTTCCCATTAATATGATTAAAGTATTCTGTATTCTTGATGGCATGCAAGTTATAAGACAACAGATTATGTGTTTCTTGTGTATAAATTGTCGTAATAATTATTCATAATTCCTTCTAATTTATGCACCATGTTGTTATGTAATTGCAATCAAGCATATCATATGTGATATCATCATGGTCATTAAGTCGTTTCCTTAATCTGAAAATTTGGTTAATTTCCTTAAATTTGAAATTACTATCTAGTTTTCCGATTAAATCACTGTAAATTTCACATTAAAATATCCTAAAAAGTTATATGTCTACATTTAATGCGACGGTTACAACCTAACTAAATCATCTGAGGGCTGTAAAATAATTGAGACCATACCTATCTCAAAATTAGTAGGTAGGTGCACTCTGCAGTGTTTATTAATGTTGAATTAGCAATCACCAGAGTATCCTTGCTAACAGTGTAATTAGTAAAGCATTACCTGTGCAGCTAAATTGCAATGGATACAAGCAATATGCTAATAAGCAAATAGCATAAATAGACACAATATACAGGCATGTTCAACATTGACTATTGACCAATGTAGAGAATGCTTGATAAACTAGAAGCTGTATCCGTATCAATGTTTTTGTGTGTGTTTTTTTCTATTGGGGATCCTTAAAGACCAAGGATGATAACTGCATTGCCGCTCTACAGTAGGGGTGCAACGATTCACTGGTGCATCGCTGGTTTGATAATTCACGTATCGTATCGCGAGGCTATGTATCGATACACAACGATACAGATGTATTTTATTCATGGAAATTTCAAACATAATGTCCGATAGATGATAACCGATCCAATCAAAACAGCACATTGAATAAAGTAATGCGGAGTAATTACCGCAAAAACGATCATCAAATGTCATTTATTTGGTTGCAAAATTAATTCCTAGATGTCTCTGCAATGAATGGAATACATTTTACAACCGAGATTCGGCCAAATTTAGTAATAAAAGGGATGGGGCCCCCGATGTCCACCTTTGGATTTGCCAAATCATTGGTGGCAATATTGTGGCTTCAAACTATATTTTAGTTTTTCCGATCAAACATATTATTGAGGTATCGTACCGCATATCGTGACATGTGAATCGTGATAATATCATATAACAGATAACAGATATTAATTTTACTACGATATTGTGGCATCAGTTTACTTCACTCCTCAAGACTTAAGGTTAATGATATTTTTTTTTGGTTCCAAAGCAAATATTTCCACGCTGCAGTATACAGATGTGCCATGTCTTACCATCGGCAACGCTGTTGTCTATCCAGTGAAAACTGTGAGAAATCTGGGTGTGTGGTTTGATGAACATCTCACC